>SZWC01016107.1:7426-19382 GCA_023375785.1 Penium margaritaceum
CGGTGTGTGATAAAATGCATGCCATGCAATAGTTGTGAGTGTTGTGCCCCTGTGTCACTAGATACACAACCCTTCAGCCTTCCCAGGCAGCATTCACCTCTTATCGTTTAGATAACATCCACCGTCTTTTGTGTCCAAAAAGGTTGTTGGGTGGAGATATGTTGAAAGAAGGAAAAGGATGTGATACCTAGAAGGGGAGTAGGGCATGTTGACACAAAAGTAAGAAAGTTTGAACCAACTTATTAGTAAAGAGGAGTACCCACACTACATGAGAAGAATAAGTACGGGGAGGATTCGAGCCACAAAAGTAACAAGAGTTAAGGCTAACTCTATGATATGAGCCAATGTCCATGATTTTCGCATTATTTCATCACAGACAAGAACATATGACCAAAATAGCCGCAACTCCGTTCTTGATGCTCATAGTGCACCATAAAAGGACCAGAATATACGCAAAGCTATTCACTGTCAAAGCTACTCCCACACATTGATGAGTATCGTGACTACTACAAATGTTTTGCTTTGTTAAAAAAGATAGCAAGAGCAGCTGATGAGCCCGATTTGCCTCCTATACAAATATGGGTGACTCTGCTAGCTAGAAGAAAAAGAAGCATGCTATACTTTGCTAGGAAGCACTATGGCGTCATCTTAACATTAATTTGAACCGAAGACAGGGGGTCAAAATAGGCAGCTTTTGCAAATTTATCCACAAAAGTATCTGGCTATGGCAAATACATCGGAGTTGCACCCTCAGCGAAGCGCGCCAACGTCGATTGATGGAAAAAACACGACAAGGACATGTGCTTGTTTCGGCAACACATATTTTAGCAATTTTGACAACGCGCTCTCATGGCTAGACAATGCTAATGTCAAACAACATCAATATCGAGACGCAATAGCGCTATCTTTACCAACCAAGTAGACCAATCCAACGGCTAAGCTAAGTCAACAGCTAATTCAAGGGGGCTTGTGGTTCGTCAAATATGAAGTTGGAGGGATATTAGCTTGCAGTCCATTCATGGTCAAATGGATTGATCAACCGTTTTCAACAACTTGCTCGTCGTTATTTGCCTCCTTCATCATTCTCTGGAGTTATCGCCTTGGCAGGTTGCTTCCACTGTTGCTATAAAAAATAATGGGTAGGCATTCGAGAATGTTGTGCTTTGAGACGATAATGACAATACGCGAGCGTGACTTCGCGTCAAGATAGGGTTCAAACTAGGCACATGGGAGAGTTTTATCCATGGTTGAATTTACTTAGGACCTTCAATTAGCATTAGTTCGAACACTAGAACTCGCATTGCAATATCCATCGGCAAGGGGGGACGCATTAGGGCAACGAACAACACAAGGGCACGTCGGAAAGCCTCGGTACTCGAAATTGCTGACCGTTGTGCCAGTTGGTGACTCCTTGCTAATACAAGGACTCGGCCTAGTGCATTGGTTGACAACTCAATCAGTCCAGTATGACAAGTTCACACTGAAAAAGTAGTAAAGGTCAACCAACAAAACAACCAGCATGAGGCAAGACGTTCTAGATTCAAACATCACTCCTTGAGTCGTTGCTGCACACCATATGAATGAACGAGTCTCAGTGTCGGAGGACTTGGCACGCCTCATCAGCGAGTACCGACCTTTGACATGGCTAGATAGCAAGTCTTTTAGGATGAGGGAATGGGGGGATATATGTCGCTTCCTAAACATGGAAAATTCGGGCATGTTGCGGTTGGCACTTTGTCAACGGCCGCCACACCCAACTCCCCCCCCTCCCCCCCCCCACCCCCTCGCCCACCTACCCGCCCCCTGATTGAGGACCTCATGATTGATGGCCGCGATGGAATGGGCGGTCGCTGGGCTGTGAGTAGGTGTGGGGTGGGGGGGGAGGGATTGGGGGAGGTGGATTTCACTAGGGATTGCAACCGACGGGCGTTTGCCAGAATCACTGTTCCATGTTCTATTTTAGTTTTATCTTACGTTTTTAAAACGTATGCCCTGTTTTGAGATACAAAATATAGACAAATCTACCCCCTAATTACATGAGGGGATATAGAGTTCTTATTTTGCGCGGGCACCTACTGGGCTTCGCGGCAGCGGGGCCCAACAGGTTCCCTTTCAACGTATGGGGAGTCTTGGACCCCCCCATGCAAACTCACCGCAAACCACGGAAAAAAATCAGAATACCTTCTATGCATGAGTTTGTGATTACTCAGTAAATTGTGATGCAATCAGTTGACGTCGCATCCATGTGACATTGACATGCTATCGTTGATTTGATACGCCTAAAAATTCGCTTCCATGTAGAAGGGGCGCATCAGGCTTATTGTTGCGAGGCGGGGTTGAATCAGGCTTATTGTAGGAACGAATGAGGCCTATTGTTCCCAGGTGAGGGGAATCAGGCTTGTTGTCCGAAATGACGGGTATATGGTCATTTTGCCCTAATAATTTTCATTCAGTTATGGCTTTTCTCTGGTAGAGGACATGCGAGGCGTCTCCATTATGGACGAACGGTCTCAACAGGCCCGGTTCGCTTGTTGTTTGGTGGGCCCACTCGTCAACAATGCGCCGCCACTGGACTAACCAGTTCAAAAAAGCACGCCGGGCGAGGGAGGGCCGGGGGGTATTGGGGGTAGGGCCGGGTGGAGAGCCTGGCATTGCGAGGGATCGAATCGGGATGACGGGGCTTGACAGCGACGACAATCTCCGCCCACAATGGCTGAGCCCCAGAATCGCTGAAGTTCATTCNGATGGAATGGGCGGTCGCTGGGCTGTGAGTAGGTGTGGGGTGGGGGGGGAGGGATTGGGGGAGGTGGATTTCACTAGGGATTGCAACCGACGGGCGTTTGCCAGAATCACTGTTCCCTGTTCTATTTTAGTTTTATCTTACGTTTTTTAAAACGTATGCCCTGTTTTGAGATACAAAATCTAGACAAATCTACCCCCTAATTACATGAGGGGATATAGAGTTCTAATTTTGCGCGGGCACCTACTGGGCTTCGCGGCAGCGGGGCCCAACAGGTTCCCTTTCAACGTATGGGGAGTCTCGGACCCCCCCATGCAAACTCACCGCAAACCACGGAAAAAAATCAGAATACCTTCTATGCATGAGTTTGTGATTACTCAGTAAATTGTGATGCAATCAGTTGACGTCGCATCCATGTGACATTGACATGCTATCGTTGATTTGATATGCCTAAAAATTCGCTTCCATGTAGAAGGGGCGCATCAGGCTTATTGTTGCGAGGCGGGGTTGAATCAGGCTTATTGTAGGAACGAATGAGGCCTATTGTTCCCAGGTGAGGGGAATCAGGCTTGTTGTCCGAAATGAAGGGTATATGGTCATTTTGGCCTAATAATTTTCATTCAGTTATGGCTTTTCTCTGGTAGAGGACATGCGAGGCGTCTCCATTATGGACGAACGGTCTCAACAGGCCCAGTTCGCTTGTTGTTTGGTGGGCCCACTCGTCAACAATGCGCCGCCACTGGACTAACCAGTTCAAAAAAGCACGCCGGGCGAGGGAGGGCCGGGGGGTATTGGGGGTAGGGCCGGGTGGAGAGCCTGGCATTGCGAGGGATCGAATCGGGATGACGGGGCTTGACAGCGACGACAATCTCCGCCCACAATGGCTGAGCCCCAGAATCGCTGAAGTTCATTCTTCATCTATATTCGTATTTTAGCGGTTAGACGAATATCGTCGACTCAAATTCCCGCCCTCGTTACTTGAATTCATTTGTGCCCTTTCATCACACTGTTTCCTGCCTTTAATGCAAGTTCATCTATCGGCCCCCGTTATCCGGGGTTTCGATCCGTTGACCCCTCCTCAACGGATCTTGTATCGAACCGCCCAACCGGCAGCGCGCACTTGCTGCTGGCTGACGTACCGGCTCCCCGACGAGTAGGGATTCCATTCGAGTTCAATTTTTTGAGCTAAGAGACGGTACAATCGTGCACCGTCAGATGACGAATAAATGTTTACTAAGAATATGTTTAATAATCCATGAATTTCATTAACCTATTTCGAGTCGCTTTCGGTCTTCAGCCGAATCATTCATCCATTTTCACGTGATTGGCTAGAAAGTAGGGCATGAATGAAATACGAAATATTGATGAAGCGGGTAAATGGTTTTCAAGTATCCGTCGCGAACGGCGGAGGTCGCAAAGAAATTGCGAGCACCGCTGAAGGAACGGACGTCTCGCTACATATGCCATGTCGGAGATTCGCACTCGAATCTGAGCTGGATTATAGATGAAGCATGAAATTCAGCGACTCTGGGGCTCAGCCTAGGTCAGCGTTCAGTCAGGCTTGACTCGACGATGAGGCTAGTGACGGCGCCAAAAGCGTTTTGCCGTAGCCATGGGCCACTGCTGGAAACGAGCATGTAAGGATTTCGGTATGACAGAACTTGTACAGCTTTTTCACGTTCGTGTAGGCTTGACAGCTGACGCGGACAATCCGGGACTCGCTTGTATTTGTGGCTTACGTTCTTGGACAAATCCGGACCACTCTAACAGACTGGTCAACTCAGTTCTTCATTAGGGTCCTACGCTCCCCATCTCACGGATGAAGCCAATTGGAGGAAACCATTTTTTGGATATTTCTTTTTCGGTTTTTAAGATGGTCCAGGCAGAACCATTTTTTGAATACAGAAATAATGTTGGCCGAGTACCCCACCGGCGCAGATGGTACATTGGACGTAAGTATTGAGATGTCTACAGATCTCAGTATTTGCGTTCCTTTCTTCATTCCATAGTTATATCTGTATTTTTCTATTAAGAATTCTAATAGGAGCCTTCCAAGTATTTGGATGAACTGAATTCATAACTTATTTTGTTCCACGGATGTCCAAATGTGTCCGGGTGCATGCGGTATGAAAAATGGGATTCAAACCCTTGTCCACGACATCTTTCCACCATCCTTGAACTTTTGGAAGATTTTCACATATTTTAAAACTGAGATAGGTAGTTCATAGTTTCCAGCTGTGGCCATGATCGTGTTAGACTTCGAGTCCTGACAACTGCCATGAAGGATATATCCCGACACATCCGATCACTTGTCCAACACCTATTTGGGTGGTCATCAACCTCATCCTGACTTTTGCACGATGAAAACAAAACAAAGAACGCTCGACGGATACAGGACGCACGACATATGGCCGTGGTCCCGTACTCGGCGGTCCCTCCCAATCGTAGAGTCACACTGCTCGTTCTCAGTTGCTCCACTCATATTGTCTCTTCTCCCCTTTATATGTTAAAGCACGAGGTTCATGTTTGTTCTTGAGTTTTGGCCGATTTTAGTTCTTACAGTAAGCAAAAGATATATTTTCATTGTTTAAATTTAAGTGGAGTATTTAGGCACATTTTTTTATGTGCACGGATATTAATAATTCATGTGTTTATTTTGCATACTTTGGTTGGAAAGGAAACATTTCGTGTGTTGTAATGATAGTAGGTAAAAAAACCTATGTTTTTTTTTGTTGAAAGAAAGAGGTAACCGAGGGTGAGGGGTGGGGTGGTGGTTGTTGTTAATGTACGTTCAAAGTTCAACTTTCGTAATTAGCAAAAACCTTTGCCTTTTCTACAGGAAGAAAAGTGTCAAGTGTCATGAAAAACTACACGAGGATTGAAAAAGTACCTAAGATTGCGCTTTCCTCATATTCTAAGAATTCACTTGTCTATTCCAAATACTTCACTTGAAAAAGAAACCATCAATGTGTTGTCATAATAGCATGTATAAAACCCAAAAGTTGTCACATTGATAAGAAGAGGTATGTGTGTGTGTGTGTGTGGGGGGGGGTTGTCAATGAAAGTTCAAAGTTCAAAATTTTTATTTTGAAAAATAGTTTTCCTTTTTAATGGGTAGTTTAAGAAACATGTGTCATGATGAATTGTTTGGGGGCTGACAAAATGCCATAATCCATTTTTTACTTGGTTAAGAACAAAAATTACAAGCAACAAGGATTGGCGCGATGCCTCGTTAGTGTTATAAATACCGCATGCATGGTTGGCACCTAGGGAAAGTTGCTACGACGAAAGGAACGGATGGTGAATTAGAAACTGAACACGGGGTAAATATTGATATCTAATCTCAAGAAGGGATACATGAGGAAGGAATATCGGAAGGCGGGGCGTATGTTACTCAAGTTTCAGAACTCCATGCGAACGGCGCTAGTGGCTTCGAAAGGCTGGCAAAATCTAAGGAATTTCCTGCCCATTCCACCGATGTTTTCTCGTTCATTTCCAGGGCTGACAACGACCGACTGAACGGTCGGCTCAGTCGATCGCAAACAGCAGCCCCCCAATGTCTCGTAGGAGGTCGATCTAGCAGATTATTCTTGGGCACGCTTCGTCACCGTTTCAGATGTTTCCTTGCCCGCTGCCGAGAACCGTACCTTGTCAAGAACGCGTAGATATTCAAGTTTGTCGTTGATCCGGAGGGATACTTTACACGTAAGCTACACGGATATCTACGTCATTCCCCTTGGAACAGTCTAAATTTGCTCGGGTGTACATCACCTGATACGATCATATTCTTTTTGCTTCAAATAACTATATTCAGGAGGAGCTTCCGATTAATTTCAATATCTTCACATTCCCCATGGTTCCATACATTGTGGTCAGCCGAACCCAGTAGTTTGTAATATCTCGGGACAGTATTTTCATCGCAGGATTTCGAGATGTGTGAGTTGTTTGTTTTTCCATCCCATCGCTATCGACAAACGGTGCGAGGAGTACCTATCATCATGACATCTAATCATGAAGTTTCGAGGGAGACTCCCCTCACCGGGGCCCACAGGTCACCCGGGAATTCCGCACGCGCTTTCGGGAAAAGTACACGGACCTTGGTCACAAAAAGGAAGTCCCAGAAGGCCCAAGTAATCCTATATTTGCGACGCCACAGTGACAGGCTCGGGATTCGTCCTTCGAACCGTCAGTTCGACTCGTTTCTCAACGGTTTTGCTGGAAGCTCCAACCCGGCAATCAGGCGGGTAAAGCGCTGAGCTATTTAAAAAGTCTCTGAATCCAACGGTTCTAGATGCGTTTCAAGCAGAAGTCTTGCTATCCAACGGCAGATATGGATCGCACAGATGCTAATGTTTACCGACGGCTCTGTCAATCGCCCACCCCCGCTGGGAGACAAGTTCGTAGTTTGAAATCAATGGTCGCGCAGCGTCCCCAGCCTGGGCACAAGCGCCCCACTCGCTTTGGGCCTGGCACTTGAAAGACAGCTCTCGCCTCCCTATCTCCAAGCCCTTCGTGGACGAAGCCCAGCGATCATCCAGCTCACAAGCACCAGCGCGAGCCCCTCGCAAACACTGAGCGTTTCTTCAACGCTGGTCGCTCTGCTCCACATCTTGGCAGTCGTGCACATACAGTTTGGCTCCGCCAGCCGCATCCACCGCTTTTGGCTGCAGCTCCACCTACACTACCCGCCGCCTTCCACCCCGTCCCGGTCCCCATTTCCATCCGATCCGCGATCATTTTTGTCGTCACTACAAGCCATGGCCAACGGCACCTCCGACGCCACCGCAGACTTCATACTGGCTGTCGAAGCGGACGCATCGGTGCGCTTCTTCCCTCCCCACCTCACTGCGGCGGACGTCCTCACCGAATACCCTGGCAGCCAGCTCTCCCTCATGCCTCCGGACGGACCATTGCCGCAGCCGCCGCTGCCGCCGCACGCGACACTCTCCCCCGGTCGCACCTACTTCGTCGTGCCGGACGTCGCCNTGCTGTGGGAGCGCGTCTCCGCCTCTCCGCTCTACAAGCTCGTCCTCGTCCTTCACAAGCGCATCGAGCTACGTCGCGCACTCGCCCTCTGGACTTCCTCCTCCTCTGGGCAGCTCCTCGCGCCGCGCAAGCCTCGACTCCCGCGCGCAGGACGCTTGGACCCTGTCTTCCCTCGAGGCAGAGGCCCAGCAGCAAAGTGCGTCTCGGAGCGGGCGGTGCGCGGGCCTCGACTCGCAGCTTCCCCACGAGGAAGTACTCCATACCTGTGCAGATGCTGAGAACCCGCGGCGCCCCGTGCCGCCCCCTCTTCCCAGGCCTCAGCAGCTTCCTCGAAGGAACCTGGGCAGGAGCGCGCAGAAGAACAAATCGTGGCCTGCGGAGGAGACACCTGGCGGCAGCGCCGCGCAGTGGGACGAGGCTTCAAGAAATCCCATTCTGCTCGATGTGAGAAACTGCCAACGCTTTTTTCTCCTTGTTGGAGGTTCACGTTTCATTGCTCTCCCCTGCCCGTTTTTTTNTTCTTCAATCACAGCAAGTTACCATACTGATTGAAAAATCCTGGCTTTCCTGGCTGGTCCTCCTCTTCCCCTCCCCCTTCTTCCATGTTCATGACCCGCTCTTCCTTCTCCCCATGACTTTTTCCTAACCATCTCCCCCTCAAGCCTTTTTTTCCGGGTGAGCTTTTCCCTGTTTTCTGCCGGCGCATCTTTTAAATCTCCTGCCCTCGCTCTCCTGCTCACCCAATGAACGTTGCAGTTGGAGATACTCGACGCTGCATCCGACTCTGACACGATGCCCTCTGAGAGGTCATTGGCCCGACGCCGTCGTGCTCCTCGTACCCTTTCCACTTCGGCAGCGTCACGCGGCTCGTCCACCTCGTCGTCCTCATCCTCTCTCCTCTCCTCCCTCTCCAAGCTTTCCTCACGCCTTCGATCGTGGACCCAAGGGAAGAGCGAGGAAGCGGCCGCCGCAGACNCCGTGACGAAGCGGCGAGAGATTGAGGCGTGGAACTCTCTCGACGACTTGCACATGCCGATGACGGAGGTGCCCGTGTGCGCGGCCCAACCGTGCGCCATGCGTGCCTCCTCCTCCTTCACCTCCTGCCGCAGCATTGTGCCGACACATGCGCAGGGTGGCCATGCCCACAGCCACGTCCATGGCTGTGAGTTGCTCCAGCACCACCCTCCCCAGCAGCACCGCCACCGTCTCTTGCACTCCGGCCCACTCCTTCCTTTCCACCACGACCTCAACCATCTGGAGCAGGACCGCGTTCGTTGTCATCGCTTGCATCATGATCAGCAGCTCCAGCAGCAGCGACGTCTCTGTCACCACCACCAACACCATCAGCAGCACCAGCTCCAGCAGCAGCCTCTGTTCACATTGGCGGGTGAAGAAGCTTCTGAGATGCTTCAAGCATGGGAGCGCCAGCAGCTGTCGCGCTACTACTGGAGCAAGCGTGCCTCGTGTGAAACGCAAACGGATGGCACAACCCTCTCCTCTGAAAAGACAGCTCATGCCTCTGTCTCTCGCTCGCGCTTGGGTGCGAGCGAGGGTGGAGACAGCGAAAGGGCTAGAATGGTGGCAGGTCAGGAGTGGCCAGTTCAGAACGAGACAGAGAGGGATGTGCACAGATCCGGAGCTAAGGCAGCCCTGCCAGACCGTGATGCCTATCTCCAACTTCATGCTCTTCAAGGCCGACGTGCCAATTTTTTCCAGTCCGGCCCCATTCCATTGGGCCTAGCTGGCACTTTTGACTGACTTGTGCATGGGATTTGAATGACCTCATTCAGAATCCCCTTTTTTTTTGCTTGAAGGTGCTCAGTCTGTTGTTTGTTTTCCCTGACTTGTTAGATTTGAGTTTTCAACTGCTCTTAGCTTGACGCATTCTCAAGGCAAATCTGACAGTTTCGTGATTTTATTCATGTTCGACATAGCCATCATCTTGACATTGACTTGTTTGTGGTACTGATGACACGCTGTACATCAATAAGCATGGCCTTCTTGACATGTCCCATTGCAAGAAGAAATCATTGGATGAAGATAGGGTCTCAACTCACTCGAGCGCAACGTACGTCAGGCATGTTGTTGGAACGAAGCAACCCTCCTCATTATTTCAATTGCAGCCATCCTTGTCGGTACCGGAGAAAATCACAAAGGAGAGTCTCATGAAACGGATGCCTCTTTGCATTGTGGAATCGCAAGCTCAAACACTTCGATACTGTCGCAGCACTCCAAAGGTTTTCAAACCCTGGATACATGCGATCTGGCTGCTATTGGTTTGTGAAGGACAACACTGATGACAATCAAAGTGATGGCATGCCCATGGGGCCTCTGGTCAAAGCGGAAGGCATTAAGCCTCCCTGCTCATTCCTCATGGGCAGAGGGTTGATAAGAAGGGGTGCTGAGGGATTAGGATCTTTTGTCCAGGATCCAAATTAGGACAGGCCGTCCGAACATGTCTGCACGATGCGAGGGTCTTGGACACATCACTCAATACAGCCTAACAACAAGGCTCCATATCCTACACCTGCAATCACGTGTGTGCCTCATCTGCTTTGAAACAAGTTTTCGAAGAAGAGGGTGAAGGAACGATGTAAGCAGAGGTTAGAGAGGGAACAATCGTGAGTGGGAGGAACAATGCGGGAGGGAACGAGAGAAACGCACAATTGATTGTGAAGCTTGTGAGTTGGTTGAGGAGCTCAACGAGAACAGGGTCACAAGAAGGGCGGACTCACACGGTGAAGCAAGGTCACACTCGAGCGTGGGACCATGCCACCGCAACAAGGGTTGGACGAGACCTCACAACATAAACCGAGGGCCATACTGTCGGAAACATCCCGCAGCATGACTTCAGCAAGATCGGCAACGAGGAAACGAGCCACCCATGCAGCATGTGCAACAATCAGTACATGCATGCTGAAGTGTGAGTGGCCTGTTGGTTTTTGCGCATCCTCATTGTGCTCTGTTGTGTCCTCGGGGCTTGTGTACATCGGCATGCAGATGACTGACGGCGAGATTCGACGCTGCTGGAGTGTCGTCCGGTGGAGCCGACGCACGCTGAAGCCTACTCGGAATTCGCTAGAGCCTCCTCTCTGTAGCGACGTGCTCAGCTCCATCGACAGGCCTCCTCGGCGGTCGGGCCGCCGGCAGTCACTGCCACCGCAGATGCTGTGTGCATGCGTCAGGCATTGCATATGATTGTATCATTCTGTCTGCAGTGTCACGCTCTGCCTAGGGTCCATGTCTTGTGTTGCGTGGCACTGTTTGGCATCATGGACCATCGTAGGAGCTAGAAACCTAGGCAGCAGGTTGGGGCAGCATGCGTTGTCGATGCAGCGTGCGGGCTTCCACGCTTGTTGCTTAAGTCTGCTGCCCCCTCAGTCGGCTGCTCTAGAGTCTAAGTCTGGAAGCTCTGGGTTTGTTACTCAAAAACGCGCTCGCCAGTAATAGCGCCAGAAAGCAGCTGAAAACCGAAAGTAACTGATTAGGAATGAAGAATGAGCAACAATGGGAGATCCCTCCAAGTTCTAGCTCCCCCCCACTAGTGTAGAATTTGTTGCTGAGCTAACTAGCCGATCAGAAAATAGTGCTAGGCCTATTTTCTAACAGGCAGGGTCTTCTCGGTAAGCCCTGCCAGACGCCCGACGCCCAAAACCCGGGCGTCGTCCGTTTTGCCTGAAACTGGACCATACCATAACACCAACGCTGCAAACGCAGTCGTGTGGTCACAATCAGCTAGAAAAATTGCTACAAGAAGTTATGGTTGTACGAACCCAGGCAGTGCCTACGACAGTCAACGATGCCAAATAGGACCATACAACAGGAGACATGGACACTAGGCATCGCATGATGCTGCAGACGCAATGCCACAGCCAGACAGCGCTCGGTGCATGCAGACATCATGTGCAGTGGCAGTGACCGCAGGCGGCCCGACCACCGAGGAGGCCTGCCGATGGAGCTGAGCGCATCGCCAGAGGGAGGAGGCTCCAGCGATGGGTGAGTGGGCCTCAGCATGCGTCGGCTCCACCGAGCGACACTCCAGCAGCGTCAAGTCTCGCCGTCAGTCATGCACGCCGATGTACACAAGCCGGGAGGACACAACAGAGTACAATGAGAGACGCACGAAAACCAACACCGACTGTTCGACTCTTATCGTCCGGACTGCCGGCCCAGTCACTATCGGTGTAGCCCATCGCGACAACAGACGGTTGACGGGGGAACATGAGACCT
>SZWC01016109.1:15666-29923 GCA_023375785.1 Penium margaritaceum
GAAGAGGGAGGGGAGGGGGGTGGGGGAGGGAGGAGGGGGGAAGAGGGCAGGTAGGTGCGGGGTTGGGGGCAAAGGTGGTGTATGGGGGTAAGGGTAGGGGATAGGGGAGGTCACCAGGTGGTGGGGGCTGACGTGGTTGATGTTGACCTCGGAGGTGTGCCTCGGGAGGCGCCTGCCAAGGGTGCGAAGTCGCCGACCCGCCTCGTGCCCGGGTGGTGGTGAGTTGTCGTTGCTAGCTTCGACAAACCCTGTCGCTCTCGGTAGGGCACTTCTGCAAGGGAGGGGGGGCTTGGAAAATCTGGGCGTGGAAGATCTGGGAGAGGCCAATTTCAGCCTGGAAATTGTCGCTGGACCCCTCCCACGCTGCCAAAAAAATTCCGGCAGCGTTTCCCCCGCCCTAGTGGGCATGGAAAATCTGGGAGAGGCCTATTTCAGCCTGGAAACTGTCGCTGGGCCCCTCTCACGCTGCCGAAAAAAATTTCGGCAGCGTTTCCCCTGCCCCAGTGGGCGTGGGGAATCTGGGAGGGGCTGTTTGGGACCACCGTTGTACCTGAACCACCTCCACCCAGCCCAGGAGTAGAGGGGAACCCAGCCAGCAGGGGGAAGGGAAGACCAGGGAGTGAAGCTGACGGCGGAGTACCGTTGCTGCTGCCGTCGCTGCTGCTCTACGCTATAGGTGCTGTGTGACCTCTCTGGCGACTGCTGCCTACTCACGCAGCATATGGCTGCCGCAGCTGCTCGCTGTTGCCCGTTGCCGTGGCTGCAGTTGCTGCTCCAGGCAGCTGTCGCCGATCCTGCGGCTCCGCAGCTGCCAGAGGCACTTGTGAAGACTCGGGAGGAATGCAATGCCTTTCCTGACTAGGTATATGCTCCGCATATACCTAGTCGGGCTCGCGCGAGGCAGAGGCCGGTCGGCATGCCCGAACGGGCCGATCGGCCGGGGAAACATCGCACGTGGCCCTTTGGGTCACGCAAAATGGCTCGCGCGGCCACAAAGGAGCCAAAAGTCCATCTCAGTGCCTTGCTATTACGGTCCGCCCAAAAAAAAGATCGTTTCGAGTTCTAGTTTACGCCTTTGTGAAGGCTAGAGTTCTGCTTCGGGTGTGCAAGGACTTCACCAGAGATTGTTCGTGAAAGGATGAATTCACAAGACTTAGAGTAATTGAGGACTTGAGCATCAGAAACTAGAGTTGATGGCGGTTCAAGCTGGAGAACGGCTGAAGTGTGTGGAGGCTTCGGCGAATCGTCCTTTGAAGTTGTTGAAGTTACTTGCAGACTAAAACTGGGCAGGTACGTCACTTTTACCTGTTGATTTTTTTTAGAATTTTGAGTTTTGACGTCCTCAAATACATCATTGCGAGGATTGCGAGTGCATTGTTGTAGTGTTGTTCTGAGGAGTGGTCTTGAACTTGAATTTTGAGGCTGAGAAGAGCCAATGGTTGTGTTACAGCTTCAAATGAAAGGGTCTCCCCCTGAAGCCGTTAAAATCCTCTCCTTTTCCATGAGAGTATGAAACATCCCCGGTTGCTTTCCCCCTTTGATGATTTTCTGTTGAATTTGTCGCGTTGGTGGCGGAAACACGTCTCGTAAGGTCTGTGACAAATACTTATTGTTATTTCTTCCATGGAAAATTGGTAGCACGTTCTGCTTGAGATAGAGCGGCTAACCTTTATATCATTGTTTGTTGCTCAACACTTGAAGATGAGGTGCCTGGAGTTGGCGATGATGAATTACTTGCTGCCATAGAAGGCATGGGAAAAGGGTTGAAGGGTGTTGACACTACGACGTCGCTGATTGAAGATGGTGAAAGTTTGTGGATTTTGGATCCGCTGAGATCGGTTTTCTTCATATGCACTGAGGTTTTTGGTGATGACTAGTTTTGAGATTGAGATACATGAAAGCTGTTGTAGATGGCTGGTTCCTTGCTTAGACAAAACACCATCTTCCTTCCTGATGATGACAGAGACTTGCAAGTGACAATGTTGCCACGTTTGCCAATGGCTGTGAGTGACCAACGAATAGTGACTCGGTCATTCTGTTGTAGTTGTGATTTACTCCCTTGTACCTTGTTGTACTTTGTACTCAATGATGAGTGGATTACTGTCAATGATGCCAAAATGGAAACATTCAGGGCTTCATTTGGTGCACACTTGGCCTTAAGGAGTGAGCTCGTCGCCTTGTCTACCTCGTTAGGGGTTGAGTGTTCCAAAACCGCCACTACCTTTGGAGTATCTTGCGTAGGGTCGTGGATCACCTTAGATGAAAATTTCTCTAAAGTCTCCTGTGAAATGAGAGGCACCAAGGTGAACATCATCGGATTCGTAACACTTGGTGTCATCGTCGATGAGAAAGCAGTCCATTGTCATGTTGTTTGTGCCTGAGCATCTGCTACATTGAACGGAGAAAGTGTTGCTATTTGTTGTGCATCTTGTTATACTCCCATACTTTGTGCTACACTGCTCGCATGTATTTGTGTGCAATCCTCTTCAAACGACCCCTTCATTCCAGCCACTCATACATCTATTTACTTTCATATGTTGTTGTATAATGTGGTACATTGCCATTTACTTTCCTCCAGCTATTGACGGTTAAAGGCCACATGAGCCTCTGCTTTTCCGATGGACTTTTGTGCTGCCTCATAAGCCTTCATCGCTTGGACTGTTTTAACTTGACGTACTCGTAGATTTGCTTTCAAGACTTGTACTTGCACTTCCGTGGCCGCCTGTTTTGCTTTCATGACCTGCGTCTCTGCCATAAATCTCTGATGTTGTTCATCCATGGAGTACGTGCGTTGTTGATAACACTTGGATGTTGATGGTCTTGTTGCTTGTAGAATTCGTAAAACCTTTCTTTCTAGGAGACGTTGAGGTTCTCAGTGAAGACTCTAGTTGAAGGCGATCCTCACGAAGATAAATGATGTCCTCAATATGCATATAGAATGTGTGGCTCACTTGTACACTAGGATCTCATTTGATTCTTTGATACCATGTTGGAATTTGAAAGGGCAGGGGGTTGAACTTGCTCCTAAACTTTAGGAGTAAACTTGAACACTGTCAAGTAAAACTTGATAAGCAGACAAACAGGCTTCCAATGAGTTGACCGTTTGTCACACAACAGAAGAATGGACTGCCTTACATGTAACATTCCTAGTTCAAATTCACACTAGACATTTACATAGACTTGTCGGTCTCGCATAGATTGGTAAAACCACCTTGTGTACACTCTGCATAAGCATGAATAGACATTCAAGCATCACTATAAAGCTAGGGATGATCCTAGACTTACACAACTCACTGGAACATTGTAACCAGTGAAGACTCAGAAAGGAGAGTGTCTCCTACAAGTTGGGAACACCGCCATACACCCCAACACTGTAAGGGCATGAGAGAAGGAGCTCAAACCACGTGTGCCAGCTCCCACTGCTTATACCAAGCTTGAATGTCGAAACCAACTCCCAGTGCAAGGGCACTGGCGTAATTGTGTGTAATGAGCTATTAGAACTCAAGGGCAGAAATAGTGTGGTGTCTTGTTGGCCCTATAGCTGCTAGTGAGAGCAAAGGGGTATGTACCCTTTCGATGATGTAAGAAAGTACCTCTTCATGAAGAGATATGTCTGAAGGTGGCCTTTCTACTAAAGCCATTTACTAATGACATGATGAGGGCCTTTAGAGTTAGAAGTACCCCTTGATGATTGCCGTGGGGCTAGGAGGCTAACGGCCACACCAAGTAATGATGTTGTAGCTGAGACTTGTGTTGTGATTTGCGATGTTCCTGTCTACCAGTACAATTTATTGTACAGGACCACTCGGTCGTGTCCATGCCCATGCAGATCCCTAATACGGACCCAAGTGGTACCGGTGCATCGTCTTGTGGTGGACTGCCAGCTTGGAGCTGACTGACAACCGTCCTAGAGCTCCAGACGCTGCTTGGGACCTCCTGTAATTTTTCTGCAGCACGTAGGAGTTTATTGGTGGACTGGCCGTGGGCCCGATTTGCATGTTTTTGCATGGTGTGTCCAACGTTTGATGCCAGATGCATGCATGTGACCAGTCATAACATGTGGCTTGTGGTTCTGCACGTCTAGGTTCAGATGGCATAGCATTTTAACATGTCTGCACTGAGTTACGACCAAAACAGCCGTTTTGGGCCGGTTTTAGGACAAACCTTATGTTGGCGTGTGCGACACCCGCTGTGCGCCATGGCAAGTACTCATGCCATGGACTTGCCATTTGTCATTTCTCTCTACAAATGCTATTGAAGCATTCTGACACTTTGCCTTGTGTCTCCTAGCCAGACCCTTGTCGTTGTGTGTACGACTTGTAACTGTCATCACCGTCTGACCAGGCACTTGTGCCTAGTCAGCGGTTGTGTGGCTAGGAGGCTTCCACGCATCTTTTCATGGTATCAGAGCGGTGAGACAGTTCTCGCCGAGCTGCACAGTAGAGACGTAACAGAGCAACAACAGTGAGCGTCACCGCTATACCCCATCCACAAGGACATGTCGACGACCCCCGACTGCCGGCGACGTCACCTACCTTCAGCAGGTGAGAGTGCATCACTAGCACTTGTTAGCAGTAGCAGGCGATAGGCGCAGCAAGCGGCAGCTACTAGCACTTGCTTGCATTGGCGCCAGTAGCGGCGACAACAGGCCGAAACTACAGCAAGCGACGGCGGGCAGTAACAACGCGTAGTGATAGTAGCACACAACAAGACCAGTGTGTAACAACGCTACACAGTAGCGACGCTACACAGTAGTGACGTTAGTGGCGACGGCGAGCAACAACAGCAATAACAAGCAGCACCACACAACAGGGGCAGCATTGAGCAGCTGCAGCAACAGTAGTGTGTAACAGGAGCATCAACGCCATAACGATAGCACGGAGTAGCAGCTGCGCACAGCTAGAGCAGCGCGCAACAACGTTGCGCCATAGCAATAGTGCATAGCCGCTGCCATAGCTTGGCAAGCAGGGGCAGAACTGATGTTGCAGGTGCGGGCGCAGCAGCGGCAGCAACCAAGCGAAAGCTGTTACAGAGCTTCCGCATGGCTACCGTCAAGCAACCGCCCAATAGCCACGAGGATTGTCAACCAGTAACCAAAAAAACTATGCTGGTGTCAGTATTTTTTTTGCTGACATCATCACGTTTGTGCTGACATAAAAAAATCCCTACTAACATCAGCTCCTACCTTAGTCAAATTATGGGGTCGAAAAAAGGAGCTGACGTTGGTAGGGATTTTTTTCCAAGTTTTCAAGTCCTAGAGAACCGCTGACGGTTCTGAAATCCGACCAGTTTGACGTCCCGGTCCATAGTGAGCGCTGACATGGCTTCCACCGGCGACGAGGGCAAAGGACAAGCAGATCCCTCCTCCTCTTCCTCAGGGGTCATGAGCCCATGCTTTCAGGCCATTGCAGATCTACGGAGTCAGTAGGATGAGATGCGTCGTCAGCAGCAACAACAGATTGATGCCATCCGTGCGTCATTGATCATACTCGTGGTCAGTCCACGGCCCCAGAGAAAACATCCGATGGAGTCGGCGGTGCCATACCTTCTGCATAATAGTCAGTATTTACATCAAAGAGAGCATAAGGACAAGACTCGCCACTTTTTGATCCTTTGGATGAGGACCCTAACATGCCAGGGGTGGATGATGACATCCATGAGAGGGAGATGTGCGTGCTTCAGGAGCGTCATCGCGAGCTTTAGACGTTTCCCGGGTCTCTATTCCCGGATATCCGACCCTCGCCTTTTCCCTACCTCAGCGACTTTCCTCGCCCCGTTGTCTTTCCCATTCCTCGTTCCTCCCAGCCTGTGGTTGCTCTCCCCACGGAGCGGCAACCCAAGGACTTTGAGACATCGCCCTGGCACTACGTCGGTGAGGACGGCTTTGACTGCTGGGAGACTCTCTTCCAGGTCTGGGCCACTTCAGAGGGGGTATGGCCCTACTATCACAATCCGTACCAGGTTACGGTACGTGCTGAGGAACTAACAGCGGGTCGGGCGATGCGCGGACTTCTTTATGCCATGCCGCATGAGACTGTCGTGGACTTGCGCCCTTTCCTTGGAGAGGCCGTGACGAGCATTGGGTGCTGAACCTTGTGGGGACGGGGACTGGTATTATCTCAGCTTGCTACGAAGACGCACGCCTCCCGCGCGGCTCAAAATTGCACTTTCCACTCCCTTTGTCAGGGACCTACCGAGTTTGCAGTTGATTAATGACGATGTGCCTTGCACATCTACACGCGCCTTGGGACTTCATGAGGTACACAGCTCTAGGCGCATCACACGCTCATGATTAGAGTCTGTCTTGAGCACGCAAACATCTTCGCAAGGTACAGCGACGCCATGCTCAAGCCCTTCTCCACCTCCCTTAAGCTTCTTCCTTTGGCGCATTAGCTCTTCCTCCAGGTGACTTCTACTTGCGAGGCAGTTGTGGCCCATGAGGAGAGTTCCCTTGCTGTAGTGGTTATCGGGTCACCGCCGACGCCCTTATTGTAGATCACTTCTCCATCATCTATTACACCCTCCTCTTCCCCTTCCACCCCGGCTACACTGACTCAGATGTAGGGTGTGGCAGCCACGGCACAGGGGAAGAAGGGAAAGGAGAAACGTGGTTCGGGCTAGCAGCATTCGTAGTAGCAGCAGTCATCGAGCGATTGCAATGGACACATTATCCAGCCCTTCAACTATGGTGGCGCTCATCGCTACACCAAGTGCCAGCATTTGCTTGACTCGACGCGGATAACCTGCGGTCTTGAGGCTGTGCACACGCAATGGGCTGCGTTGTGCAGCATAGCCTCCGCTCGCGCGACGATCACGACTATAGCAATTCATGTTTCTTGAACGGCGAGCAGTGCCGACCCGAACCCGCGTGACCGTACCATTGCCGAGCTCCGTCCCATTGTGGTGCTTTGCTTTTAGGGAGGTGGGAGTGTGTTGTCACATCCGAGTGGTTCAGATACTATTTGTTTGTCTGTTCTTGTTACTCGTGATGACTCGTGTAAGGGGAGCACAACTGGCATGTGATGACGATGGGCCTGACAATACCGATTCGATTCATGAGCCGCACCTGTGTTCCCTTTGTCGTTCCTCCCCACCTGTTGTTCTATTGCCTGTTATACAGTGACGATCTCCACTCGTGATCTAGGTGGATCTTGGATCATCGATTTTGGTGCCACTCATCACATGACTTGTCGTCATAGCGCCTTCGTTGTTCTCGATCTTGTTGCATCTGTTTGTTCTGTTCGCACAGGCTCTAGACAGTCCTTGTAGGTCCACGGTGTTGAACTTGTGTGCTTCGATGGTCTGTCTGACCCCCAGTATCTTTTCGAGGTACTTTTTGTGCCTGACCTTGAGCTTAGTTTGGATTCTGAATGAGCCTACACACTGATGGACTCTTTGTGGAGCACAATGGAAACTCTGCGACTATGACTGCTATTGATACTCGTACTGTTGTTGATTAGGCCTCTATTGTGGATGATCTATATCGTGTCTCTTGGATTTCTTCTCCTTCTTACTCTCCCTTTCCTCCTACCCGTGTTTCTTTTCACTGGCATTCTTTCTGCTGAGCACCAGCGATTGCTGCATTGGCGCCTATGTCATGTGGGCTCCGACATTGTGTCGAAGCTCATTCGGACACACCCCGCCCTTGGTCTTGACGCAGCTTCTTTGGAGAAGCTGCCCAAGACCAAGTGTCTCTTCTACACTTGGGGTGAGATGCATCGTTGCACCTACCCTGACTCCCATTCTCGCACAGTTTGCCCTCTCGAGTTAGTCCATTCTGACCTTCTCGGTCCTCTTCCTGTCGAGTCTCTGTCCGATTGGGACCGGTACGTCCTGACCATGACTGATGACTTCACTTGAATGTGGTGGGTCTACAGTCTGCACCAAAAGAGTGAAGCCGCTCTCGCGGTTGGCCTCTGGCTAGTGATGGTTGAGCGGCGGTCCCGCTACATGCTGCATACCTTCCGCTTGGGTCGCGGCGATGAGTTTCTTGGCGAGATGGATAGTTTGTTCGCTGAGCACGGGATTTTTCACCAGGTGTCCACTCTTGCTACTCCTAAGCAGAAGGATGTCTCTTAGCGCTGGAACCGAACCGATGGAGGATGTAGTTTGTGCTCTGCGGTCTGAGTGCGGTCCCCCGGAGTCCTTCACCTTTGAACGATTCGCCTACATGACGTGGGTCTAGAATTGCCTAATGCACGGTCCCCTTTCGGACCATACGAGCTCTGGTTTGGCCACCGTACTCACCCGCAACTCGCTTGTGTCTGGGGATCCTTGGCTTCTGCGTGGTACTCCGAGGACCAGCAGGGGTCTAAGGTCTCGCCATGGGGGCGTTTGTGTCCATTTGTGGTCATCTCCCCGTGGTCGAAGGCCTGGCCTTTTTGGGACCTCGCTCGTCGTTGCATCGTTGAGTCCCGTGACGCACTCTTCTTTGAGTCTTTCATCTACCGTGATGTGACCTCGATCACGTTGTTGTCTGTCACGCACGTTCATATGTGTGAGGCTTCTTGATGGATGGGGGAGTGCGCCTGCAAGCACCTCTCACCCAGTTAATGTGGTCGTTCGAGCCCCCTCTACTTCTCGGTCTCAGGCTTTTGATGACGCAACGATCATCACTGTCAGCCCGAAGACCTCTCCAGCACAGCCGGCTTCTACCCCTGTTCCCTCACACCCCACACATACCCATGATTGTGTACCTGTGTCCATTAGTAATCCTGCCACTATGCGTGGTCCTGCCTTGACTATATCTCCTACTATCTCACCCAGTCTCGTTTCTCCCACATACGCATCTCCTCACATTACATCACATGCTCCTTTGCCTCATCCCTCACCACCAGTGGTTGTGCCTGTCTCTGAGCTTCAGGTGATCCCTTTGAGCCTAGGTTACTCCCTTGAGCTCGGCGGTCATCTTCGACCATTGGTCTCTATAGTCCAGCAAGTGTCACATCTTTAACCAAGGCGCTCCACCTATAGCATCGTGAGTGGTGATCCCAGCAAAAAGGCCCTAGCCCTAAGTGTCTGCATAACTCACACAGAGGAAAATCGAGCGTGCCTTGTAGGGCATGATCTCGTCACTTGTGAGTTTCATATTGCGTATGATGTAGCAGCTAACCTTGTGGTCGTTAGGTCCAGCACTGAGGCGTGTGCACTTGCCACCAAGAACTCTCCCTCTATGGTGCCTCATCCAGGCACAGTGAGGGAAGCTCTCTCATCAGAGGATGCATACGCTTGGTATGCTACTTGCGAGGATGAGCTTCACACCATCTGAGAGCACGGAGTTTACGAGCTAGTCGACCTTCCACCTAAGAGGAAGGCTATTCATGCCTAGTGGTTCTTTCACAAGAAAGTGAAGTGGGACGGCTCACTGGAACGCCACAAGGCTCGCTTGCTCTTCAAGGGGTACTCTGAGATCAAGGCCATCGATTACACTGACACCTGTGCCCCCATCAACCGCATCACCTCAGCTCGTGCTCTGTTTGGTGTAATGGCTTAGCATGACTGGGAACTGCACCAGATGGACGTGAACAATGCGTTCCTCCATGGCTCTCTGGATGAGGATGATTACGTGGCTTAGCGACTAGGCTTTGAGGACGGTGACAAGGTACGACGCTTTGGCAATTCATTGTACAGCCTCAAGCATTCTCTTTGGTGGTGGAACCAAGAGATCACTGGCACTCTCACTCGCTCAAGATATGTACAGAGCGAGGCAAATCCCTCTCTCTTTATCCGAGGGACGCCTGAGCGATTCACCACCATCCTGGTCTATGTGGCCGACCTTCAGATCGCGTCTCCTACCATGGAGGCCATGAAGGAGGCCAAGGTGGTCCTTTAGACTGTTTATAGGATGAAGGACCTTGGTCCTACAACGTTGTTTCTTGGCATGTAGACCGTGCAAGACCGCAGACATCGGACACTTCTATTGCATCAGGCCTGATATGCACGTGTTTTGGGGGAGCGGTTTAGTGACCTCCTTGGCGTAGTGCCCATGGCCTCCACACCTCTCACACCTAAAATGCAGGATGCCCTAAAGGTGGATGAGCCCACATAGCTGGGGGAGACAGTGGATGTGACCTTGTACCTCCACCTCATCGGATCTCTAGTGTACCTGACCACTACCACACGCCCCGACATCGCCTTTTGTCAACCTCCTTGCACAGGTTTTGCAAGCTCCACGTGCTACAACCCTTCATGTGGTTGTGGAAGTGGTGCGGTACGTGGTCTCTACACCGTACTTCGGACTGTGCTTTCGCCTGTAGTGTTTGGAGGTTCTTGACAGCTACACCGACAGCAACTGGGCCTGGAGTCCAGATGGACGCGGTCGCTCCCACTACGTGTTCCTACTCGGTGGTACCGTTGTGTCCTGGCATAGCGGGAAGCAAGACTATATTGCACGTAGCTTTTTGGAGGTAGAGTATGTTGCTCTGGGTGTAGAGGTTGCTGAGACAGTGTGGTTGTAGCGCCTGTTCCATGAGTCAGGTCAGTCACTACCTGCCATTGTGCTTCGTTGCGACAACCAGAGTGCTCTTACCATTGCGGAGAACTCTAGTGTCTTTCACACTCGCACGAAGCACAGTGCGGCTGAGCATCACTTTGTGCATGATATGGTGGAGCGACACGTGATCTCTGTCATATAGGTCGGCACTGACATGCAGCGACTGACTTCTTGACGAAGGCACTAGCACGCGGGACGTTTTTGGTGGCCATTCATTCTATTATGCTTCGCCCCGTGCCTGGGACTGGTTTAGTGCGGGGTTTGTCTGTGTATGTGTCATGACTGTTTTTGTACTCGTTGTTGTACTCGTTTCAGTGCTGCACGTGTATGGACATGCATACCATCTGGTCACAGGGGAGTGTTGTGGTTTGTGATGCTCCTATTGACCTGTGAGAAGTACTCTGAAGACTCGGCCGTGTGCATGCCCGTGTTGATCCATGATATGGTCCCAGGTGGTACCGGTGCGTCATCTTGTGGTGGACTACCAGCTTGGAGCTGACCGCTGAACGTCCCAAAGCTCTGGACGCTAATTTGGACTTCTTACAATTTTTCTACAGCACGTAGGAGTTTATCGGTGGACTGGCCATGGGCTCGATTTGCATGTTTTTTCATTCTGTCCACCATTTGATGCCAGATGCATGCATGTGACCAATCGTAGTGCCTACCTTCTGATTATACACGTCTAGGTTTAGGCGACGTAGCCTTCTGACATGTCTATGCTGAGTTACGGCCAAAACAATGGTTTTGGGCCGGTTTTAGGACAGACCTTGTGCTACCGTGTGCGACACCTGCCGTGCGCCATGGTAGGTACATATGCCATGGACCTTCCATCTGTCAAATCTCTTTGCAAATACTATTGAAGCATCCTGACACTTTGCCTTGTGTCTCCTATCTAGACCCTTTTCGATGTGTGTATGACTTGTGACTGCCATCATCATCTGACCAAGCACTGACGCC
Source organism: Penium margaritaceum (assembly GCA_023375785.1). Lineage (NCBI taxonomy): Eukaryota > Viridiplantae > Streptophyta > Zygnematophyceae > Desmidiales > Peniaceae > Penium > Penium margaritaceum. The sequence goes on from SZWC01016109.1 coordinate 27,116, forward strand.
TAGTCAGTGGTTGTGTCGCTAGGAAGCTTCCACACATCTTCTCAACTTGAACACATACCTCAAGGATGGGATACACTGTCAAAATGACACTACCGTACTAAGCCAAATTTTCACAGAAAAATGTCCTAGTGAACTGTACATTGATCGACCAATTTCCCAACACAGAGTACGTTGCTTTGGGTGGAGGGGCTACTGAGGCGGTCTGGTTGTAGAGCCTATTCCTTGAGTTGAGTCTATCAAAGCCCACCATTGTGCTTCACTATGACAACCACAGCTCTCTTGCCGTTGCAGAGAACTATGGTGTTTCTCATGCTCCCATGAAGCACATTTCGGTTGAGTACCATTTCGTGCGTGATTTGGTGGAGCGACACGTGATCTCCGTCATATGGGTCGGCACTGACATGTAGTGTGCTGATTTCCTGACGAAGGCAGTAGCTCGCGGAAATTTTATGGTGGCCATTCATTCTATCGGGTTCGGCCCCTTTCCTGAGAGTGGTTTAGTGTGGGGTGTGCTGGGATTACGTCTGTCTTTGCACTCGTTGTTGTACTCGTACGAGTTGTGGACGAATATAGACATGCCTACCATCAGTTCATGGGGGAGTGTTGTCATTTGTGACGTTCCTGTCGAGCTGTACAGTTTACTCTAACCACTCGGCCGTGTCCATGTGCGTGTACATCTGTGATGTGGACCTTAGAGGCACGGGTGCATTGGCAAGTGGTAGACAACCCTCTCGAAGCTGACCAACGATTTCCCTAACGTCTTGGATGCTGTCTCGGATATTTTGTAGTTTTTCTGCAGCCTGTAGGATTTTATCGGTGGATTGGACGTTGGCCCGATTTGCATGTTTTGCATTGTGTGTCCATCGTTTGATGCCGGATGCATGCATGACTTTTCATAGCGTTTGGCTTGAGATCTTACACGTTTAGGTTCAGACGGCATAGTGTTCTGATTTGTTTGCGCAGAGTTACGGCCGAAACACTGTTTCGAGGCCGGTTTTAAGACAGACCTTGCACTGCCGTGTGCGACACCCGTCGTGCGCCACGGCAGGTTTTTATGCTGTAGACCTATCATTTGTTAACTCTTTACAAATGCTATGGAAGCTTTATGACACTCTGACTTCTATCTCCCAGCAAGACCCTTGTCGTTGTGTGTATGACCTGTAACTGTTGTCACCGTCTGACCGGGCACTGACGCCCAAGTAGTGGCTGTGTTGCTAGGAAGCTTCCACGCATCTTCTCCCAAACATTGCAAAATCTTCTGTCGATGGACTATGTGCCGATGTGGTGAAAGCAAGAGAAACTTGACATTTTTGTGTGCCTTGCTGAAAAGTGTCAGAATTGCCTTTTAAAGTTTTCGTGTGCCCCTCGAAGAAATGGATATTTGTGAATGCCCCATGAAAAACGTGACAGTTTTGCGTGCCCCGGCAGAAAGATGACCTTTTGGGTGCCTCGCCAGAAATGTGACATTTTTGTATTCCCCAGTAAGAACTGGACATTTTCGCGGGCCATGTACAAAACCCTGCTAGAGTTGCCTCGTTGAACACCGTACAAAAGAAAGCGACGTATAGAATTGCTGCGACTGGTCGCCAGAGGTCAGCGGGGTCACCATCATCTGGCAACATGAACTTTTCCTATGCTCGATGGGTCACGCTGGCTTCGTTAACGACCAACGCTGTTGGACGCTGATCTGCAGATGTGAAAAGGGACCGTTTTGTGCTGTGGTCTCACCTTTGTCAATGCGGAGTTTTTTTCCCAGGCGGCCCCCATCTCTGGGTTCGCGAACTTTGTCCATTCTTTCCCGCCTGGGGTGGGGCTGGTTTGTTAAAATGCATATCACGCGCTCCCTCGGTCTCCTTTGGTCGCCGAAACGTTTCAAATGCAGTGATCCGCCCAATTTGCTTCTTCCCGACTGAGGCGAAACACGGAAATTTCCCCCAAATCGGCGCAGCGATTGATGTCCATCGCGGAGAGAGACTAGACAATCTGCTTGCCTTCATGTGCCGTTCGTACTTCATCGTCGTTTCCCTTTAACGCCCTCGCGACGGCAAACCTTCTTCGTGTGAATGAATCCTCTCCAAGCCTGAGCTAGTCGCTTGGCCCTCGCTTGTGCGCTCCACGGCACCGAAGCGGTGGTCCAAAAACATAAAGAAAACAGAGTGGAAAAGGCAGAGCTGCTTGACGCCAACGCATCGCCGTGGGCGTGGCGTAAATCACAAGGCACGAAGTCGGCACGCGTGGGTGGAAGTGCGTACAACCTACAGCGTCGGCACGAACAGGCGCACACGACACGCGCACACGCAGCCAGCCATGGCGTGTAACCCCTTGCCTCGTGCATCACAGAGGCTCTCGTGCACTAACGCTCGCGACCCACCAGAGCCAGCGGACTTGTGAGCGGCGTTCGCATTGTGTCAGCCTGCTGACACTGTTGATACCGTTTTTTCGCACCTTAAACGTCGCCGCCGTACCCCGCAGAATCTGCCTTTCGGCTTGCTTACCGCGAATTCAACCGGCAGTCGCTTTTCCTCATCACTCTTCCGCCGCAGACAAGTGGAGTCGCTCAACGCAGAGAAGCACAGTCTCGCAGCAACACGTTCACAGCACAACACAGAACAGCATCGCCAGTGAGCCATCCGTTCGAGCTGTATCCAGAGCGTTCGTCAGTCCTACGACAGAGGAAGAAGGCGGCCTAGCGCAGCAGAGCGTTTCGCACGGCACAGCACAGCACAGCACAGCGCGGCACACGACACCGCACGGCACCTTACGGCACGGCACTGCGCAGCACACCGCAGCGCAGCCCTGCGCATCACT
>SZWC01016109.1:43717-66402 GCA_023375785.1 Penium margaritaceum
CATTCGTTATGACATTGAGAGGTATTCTTTCAAAGTAAGAGCATTCTTTCTCTGTTTTCCAATACAATTCCCCAGTTCCTCTTTTGCCCTGGGAATGCGATAATCACTTTGAAAACTGGTTAGTTTGGATGAAGAGGAAAGTGCAGGCAGTGATCATGGCTTACCATTCTATTTAACAAGTATAGGGGAGAAGGACGTGTGCCATGGATGGAGCAATTGGCACCTTGAAAAATTGTGTAGCCGAAGCACATGGGAGTGACAAGTGACAATGGGCAAGCTATGTAATAGGCTTACCACGGAGAAGGATTGCACGGGACCTGTCTGCAAACCTGGGAATGGATCTGGCTGTTGTGGTTTGTGACGTTCCTATCAACCTGTACAATTTACTCTGACCACTCGGCCGTGTCCATGCTCGTGCAGATCCCTCATGCGGTCCCAAGTGGCATCGGGGCATCGTCTGGTGGTGGACTACCTGTTCGGAGCTGATCAACGGTCGGCCCAGAGTCCTGGATGTTGTCTGAGACCTTCTGCAGTTTTTCTGCAGCTTGTGGGATTTTATCGCTGGATTGGCCGTGGGCCCGATTTGCATGTTTTGCATTGTGTGTCTACAGTTTGTTGCCAAATGCATGCATGTGACCAGTCGCATCGTCCAACTTGAGATTCTGCACTTGTAGGTTGAGACGGCGTAGCGTTCTGACTTGTCTACGTTGAGTTACGGCCAAAACAATGGTTTTGGGTCTGTTTTAGGACATACCTTGTACTGCCGCGTGCGACACCCGCCGTGCGCCGCGGCACGTGTTGGTCTGTATGGCTTCCACCCGTCACGAGCGACGGCAAGGAGAGCAGCGGAACAGGGGAGCGCAATGACGTGGTCCCCGATGCGGATCCTGGAGACACTGGCGCGTCAGCAGGTGGTGGGCCACCCACTCGGAGGTGACCGACCACTGCCCCAGCGTCGTGGATGCTGTCTTGGACCTCCTACAGTTTTTCTGTAGCCTATTTTTGATGCGGACGTAGCTTGCGCCAAAGTACGGACGAGTGGTGGATCCATCCACCAGCAGCAGCCAGAGAGATGCCACGACGCCCTGGGTGCTTGTCAGTTGCTTTGCAGTTCTTCTACAAACACTAGAGTTTTCTCAGTGGACTGGCTCTTGAGCCCGATTTGCATGGTTTGTATCTTCTGTCCACCGATCATTGCCGGACTAATGCGTGTGACCAGTCGTAGCGTCTGGCTCGAGATTCTGCATCTCTAGGTTCAGACGGCGTAGCGTTCTGATTTGTCTGCGCAGAGTTACGGCCAAAGTAGTGTTTTTGGGCCGGTTTTAGGAGAGACCTTGCGCTGCCGCGCGCGACACTTGTGCACCGCGGCAGGTGTTTATGCTGTGGACTTGTCATTTGTTACCTCTCTCTGAAATTGTATTCATTTTTAGCTTCCTAATACTCTGTACGTGTCCCTACCCAGACCCCTGCAGTTTTGTCTGTGACTTGTGACTATTGTCACACGCTGACCTAGCGCTTCTCCCACGTGACCCAAAGCCGATGCACAGTGGCACAAACTCACAGGCATGAACACGTGTCACAAGGTGACTTAAAAGTGTACACGCAATGGGAATAATCATTCACCCAGGATCACCACGTGGACACAACAGCCCAACAACATGCACAACTGCCTTGAAGACATTACTGCTGAGTGCCTTCGTTAGGAAATCAACTCGCTGCTGTCGTGTATCAACCCAGACGACCCAGACATCACCTGCAGCAATACGCTCTCGCACAAAATTATTCTCAACATTGATGTGCTTTGTGCGTGTATGATGCATGCCATCGTGTCCAGCTATTGCCTTGGTGCTTTGGTTGTGACAGCGCAATGTGATTCAGCGGATGGGGACGCGTAGTTGTTGCAGCAAGCGACATAGCCATACACTCTCGCAGGTGCCTGCACCTAGAGCAACATACTCAGCCTCACTGGAGCTGCGTACCACGCAATCCTGTTTACCAATCTTCCACGACACAGCTGTCCCTCCAAGGAGAAAGACATAACCGGTACGACTGCGCGCATCAGTGTCATGCGCCCAGTCACTGTCAGTATATCCATCCACGATGAGCAATGGTTGTGCACGATAGCACATACCGGTGCGAGCAGTGGAGAGGGCATACCTGACAACACGTAGTGTAGCCTCCATGTGTCGAGCTCGAGGAGCCTGGGAGAACTGGGAGAGGAAGTTCACTGAGAATGCTACATCTGCCCTGGTCGTGGTCGCCAGGTACATCAGTGATCCAATGACACGAAGATAGTCCGCCACATCGACTGTCTCCCCCAGCTTAGACACATCCAGTGTCTTAAGCAACCTCTGACCCGCTTGGTTCATGGGCGTAGATGCAGTGGGTGTGGACTCCAGTAGCGAGGCAAAGCGCTCCCCCAGGCTGCGGACGTATGTAGCCTGGTGAACATGGAGTGTCCGACGAGAACGATCACGCTCAAGCTCCATGCCCAAGAAGACGCGTGCAGGTCCCAAGTCTTTCATTTTGTATGTGGACTGCAAGAGCGTCTTTACCACCTTGACAGTAGCCTAACTAGGCAACGCTATCAGAAGGTCGTCTACGTACACAAGAACAACGACGAATGGGGCAGAGGGCGGACTGACAAAGAGTGCAGGATCCACCGTATTGCGTCTCTAACCTCCTTTCTCAAAAGTGGACGTGATCTCTTGGTTCCAGTACCGATGCGACTGCTTCAGCCCATAGAGAGCCTTCCGCAGCCGCCAGACTCGGGCAGTTTCATCAGAAAAACCAGGAGGCTGGACCATGTTGATCTCCTCATCTAGCTGCCCGTGGAGGAACGCATTGTTCACATCCATTTGCTCCAACTCCCATTCGTGATGAGCGACGAGACTCAATAGCGCTCTGGCAGTGGTATACCGCCCTACTGGTGCAAACGTCTCGTCGAAGTCGATATCGGGGACCTGGGAGAACCCCTTTGCCGTGAGTCGTGCCTTGTATTTGTCGAGTGCACCGTTGGGCTTGAACTTACACCGAAAGACCCAACGAGCATCGATGGCTTTGTGTCCAGGCGGTAGATCGACAAGCTCATAGACCGCATGCTCATCAAGGGCGTTGAGCTCGTCGCGCATGGCAGCCTCCCACAACTGGGCGTTAGAGATCGTGCGGGCTTGACGCACCATGGCCGGCTCAGGCGGCAAGGCACTGGTGGCTGACGTGGTGTGACACTCGGCAATGCTACTCAAGAGAGTAGCTTCCAAGGCCCGCTCATGCTCTGAGGCAATGAGCGTATAGCCAAGGGCAGAACTGGGATGGACGATCCCAGTATCCAGGCCCAGTGCGTCCATGTCGGTGGGGAGAGCAGGTGAGGGGGTAGGCTATGATGGAGGACGGCGTGCTGAGGTCGTGGAGGTGCTAGAGCGGTTGGGGAGGGCACGAAGGCGTCCACCCCTGACGAAGGGAGAGACAGGAGCAGAGCTCGTGGAGACGTGCGGCGGCGGGTCAGACACCCAGATGGGAGAGGCCGCCGGAGAGGGGACACTGGGAGGTGTGATCGGGCTGGACGGGACAGCGGGAGATGAGGCAGAATGGGCAGAGTTAGTGATCGGAGAGGATGGTGCGTCAGAGGAGCCTGAAGAGACGTCAGAGGACGAGGAAGCTCAGAAAGAAGGGACAGGTCCGGACGATTAGGAATGAGACAAGGGTAAGAGCTGCGGTATGGCAACAGGGACTGCCAGACCGGCATGATCGACTTCCCCCCCCCAGCCGAGAGAGAGAGGGAGGAGGGAGGAGTCGGGAGATAGGCGATAGAGGTCCCGGAGGAAGACTGACTCAAAAAACAGAGTGTCGCCAGACTCGATGTCACGCTGGAACAGGGTCCGAGAACCTCCACGCTTTTTACTACACAGAGACCCTAAGAAAGGGACACAAGCGACCGCGAGGGAAGAGCTTCCCGTCATGCAGGTCCTCCGGAAGCCAGACAGAAGCAAAACAACCCTAGAATCGAGCTATACGAAGATCGTCTTGTTGACCATACCAATGCTCAAAGGGGGTGACAGTGCGGGGTAGGGGACCGTGGGGAACACGGTTCCACACCCATGTCATGTAGCACATCGCCTTGAACGCAAAGAGCGGAGGCAGACCGGATTTAGACAGAAGCGTGTGAACACTGTCGACAAGCGTTCGGTTTCAACGCTCAGAGACACCATTTTGTGGGGGTGTGTAGGGAGCAAAAGTCTCCAGACAAACCCCATGAGACTCGAGGAGGCGGGTAGTGGGACCAAGGAATTCACCGCCACGGTCGCCATGGAAGACACGCAACGACCGTTGACATGCACGCTTAGCTTGAGCAAGCCACGACTCAATGACAGAACAAACATCACTCTTTTTTCAAAGAGCGAAGACCCAACAAAAGCGAGAAAAGTCATCAGTAAGGCACAAGACATAACGACCAACATCACCAAGGAGGTCACGAGGCAGGGGCCCCATGACGTCTCCATGAACATGATCAAGAGGATGGGAGGAGTGAGATTCAAAAGGAGAGAAAGGAGAGCGATACATCTTCCCCTGCGTGCAGTCAAGACAGTCAGCATGGCAAGGGGCAGGGAAGGTGGAGGGCGAGAGGCCAAGAGCAGGCTAGAGGCGAAGCATGCTGTGAATGGCATCTGTGTGGACATGACCAAGGCGGTGATGCAAGAGACGGACAAGGTCAGGAGCGAGAGAGGGTGCAACGTGAGAAAGAGCAACGCCGACGGGAGAGGGGACGAGCAAGGGAACACGATAGAGTTTGCCACACTTCACGCCACGGAGAACAGCATGCTCGGAGGAACGTAGACAGACTGTGCCCACATCATGACTACCAGTGAAGTCCATACCTTGATCATCCACGGAAGGTATAGACAACAGGCTGAGTTTCAGTGAAGGCACATACAGAACATCAGACAGGTACAAGGCACCATTGGGTCCAACAAAGCGCACGACGCCCACACCCTGAACTGTCAGCAACTGACCAGACCTAGTACGAAGAAAGCGGACAGAGCCGACTGGAACCAACAAGACAAACGAGGAACGCACGGATGTCATGTGGTGGGTGGCGCCGGAGTCGAGGACCCAGAGACCACTGGACACATGCACGGGGGAGAGGACGCTGGACATTGCAACAATTCCGATGGACAAGGCAGACGAGGTGCAAAGAGGGAGACAATGAGGGAGAAAGTCAATGCTCAATCCACGGGACAGACGTACACAAGGCACCTAGGACATGACCGAGAGGATCCCCACGAAGGACACTGTCATTTTTACACACAAGACCTTTGGCCAGTGGTGCGACACCCTCACCTCCCTGACCGTGAAGGTGGAGAAGCTGAAGGAGAGACTACTCTAGGCTGTGCTCCCGATCACCACGATCACTAGTAACAGATGCCAGTGGAGCTGGAGTAGACGCGCCGGTGAATGGAGGGAACCACGGTGGAGCCATGCAGGCAGACGACGGAGGACCAGCATATGCAGGGGCACCGTAAGGAGGTGGTCAGCCCCAAGGGTAGGGGCCAGGCGACGGAGGAGGAGGAACACCAGAAGTGTCGTGAGCCTGTGCTGGAAGTGGAGTGAAGGCGCGCGATGGAGCACTGGAGCCGGAGGGTGCGAGGGAAGAGGAGGAGCCGGAGGTGCGCGCCCAGTGAGCCTGCATTGCCCTAGCAAGGCGGAGGTCATCCGGTGGATCTGGGCATGTCCGAGCAGAGTGCTCAGACGAACCACAGTTCTAGCACACGACGACGCCTGGAACCCACGAGGGAGTACCAACATCCTTGTCCTTGCCCTTGCCCTTGCCCTTGCCCTTCCCCTTGCCCTTCCCACGACCCTGGGAAGCGAGGGCAGAGGCAGGAGAGGACAAGGAAGAAGCGGCAGGGGCGGAGGAAGGTGCAAAAGAGGAGGGCACAACAGTAGTGGTGAGCACTGCAACACCGGTGATGGCAGAGCAGTGGAGGTGCTTGTTTTGCAGACTAGTCCACCAAGCAGCAAGGCGCTCGTACGTAAAGTCCCAGGGAGCACCAACCCAGGCGGTGACCTGGGCGGGACTGGCTGCGAGGCAAGGCACTGTAGCTCATCAGCTTTGACGTCGCGAAGGAGATCGGACAGCTCATGAATGAGACCATTGACCATGGTCAGAACGGTGGAGAGCTGGCCAGGTGCTGCATTGTCAAGCCCACGAAGGAGCTTGAGACCGCGAGTCCAATAGGCATCGGCGGTCTCATGTGTACGCATGAAGAGCGTGTTGAACTGGACTGTAAGTGCGCTCTGAGCGGCTTGGCCAGTGATAGTGGAGCGATGAAGCAACATGGCGTATGCACCAATGGGATGAGCAAGGCGCTGGGCAGTAGGGTCAGCGTTGAAGGTGCCAACATCATCAATTAGGGACTTAGGGGAAGCGGCGATGAGAGCGCGGACAGCGCGGGCAGACTTAGAGGGAGCAGGTACAAAGGGAGAGACAGCTGGAGAGTAGTACTCTCACAGTTGTTCCCCCTGAGCCCAAGGGCTGAAGCGCACCTCCCAAGAAGAGAAGATAAGACCTGGAGAGAGGGGTGGTGGCTGAGAGAAGAAGTCATGCTGGCGCGGCGCAGGAGAGGACAGGGCAGAAGCAGGAGTACTAGAGTGCATAGAAGCAGAGGTACTACAGCCAGACTACGTGGAGGATGCGTTTGCATTAGCACCAACAGGTGGGACAACAGACGCAGTAGGCAAGAAACGCAACACTATAGCCGCAATCTCATCTACGAATACGGCACGGTTGTCCTCTGCGAGCTTAAGGCAATCTTCAGCTTCCTACTAAGCCTCGCGAGCAAGGACTAGTTGACGCTGAAGGGACGCAATGACTGACTCGTCGTCACCAGACATGGTCACAACCGTGGGAATCTGCCGGACAGATTTTGGCAGAGTTTCCCCAGCCCCAGTGGGCGCAAAAAAAATGGGGTGTCTTGGACGAGTGGAGAGGGAGCTGTAAGACAACCCACCCCGAGTCAGACAATGCAAGCCACCGCAAGAGAGACAACGACAGAGGGCGGACATGCACTACAAAGGGAGAGGGGCAGGTCAAGATGTCGAGGAGGGAGATGGGTTGCAGAGAAACCCAAGGAGAGGAGGAACAACAGCTGTAGTAGCAAAGGAGAGGACAACAAGTGTAGACGCAGCGAGAACCACTAGGGCAAGAGCCCCACCGATGAAGGCTGCTCCTAAGGTGGTGAATGCCGCTATGATGGAGATGGCCACTATGACGAGATGGTGGAGATGGATGGCGCAGACAAAGCCGATGTAGCGGCGGTGAAAGCTGCTATTGTAGAGGTGCGGATAGAGGATGCAGCTGTTGCAATAGTAGATGCAGTAGATGTAGCTACAAATGAAATGGCGGCCGCTGCTGCAAAGACCTCGTATGCACCATCCAATCTCGTCATAGCGGCCATCTCTATCATAGCCACATCTGATACCAGTGAAACGTATAGCTTAGCGTGTATGGGAGAGTGTGAGACATAGATGCATCGCACACTCAGAGAAGGTTGACGCCATGGATCAGGTTTTTACTCGAGAAGTGAAAAGTAATGAGTAACGAGCTACAGAGGGGTTAGGTCGTAGCGAGTAGCAGGCAGCGTGGTGGCGAGCGGGCGGACGCTGAGCCCAGCCTCGCTCGCACCCACGCCAAGTGAGATCCGAACCCGAATCTCACATACAAAATAACCTGCACGCATGCAACCTATCAAACCCGGAAACCACAACCTGGACATACACCCCAGTCACACTAGGTACCCTAGTGTCAACGATAAATCAGGTCATGGAGGCACGTGCTAGAGGCCACTCTGACGCAAGCACTGTGAGTGTGGCTCTAGATAGTGGGCACGTGCATAATCACGGGTTGGCACCACACGAGCGGTGACGTCAGCGCCAGTGTCACTCCAGCATCATCTGCGTCAATCACTTGCGTCAATGCGGTAAGTGTGCAGCGAGGCCAGAGGTCACAACAAATCTTTACAACACAAATCAACAGTGCTGAAGCCTAGTGTTACGGCAAGTGGTTAGGAAGGTTCTAGGAAGTTTCTCATGGTATCAGAGCAAAGGAGCCACAGCTCCTTGTGCTGTGCAGTAGAGACGTAGCAGAAGTGAGTGGTAGCGGCGGTAGCCACCCATAGCAGCAGCAGCAGATCCTGGAGGGACCCACCACAACTATGTTGGAGCGGAGCGGTGGAGGTAGCAGAGAAAACGGCGGCAGCTGCAAGCAACATTGGCTGTGGAAACAATAAGCGGCGGAAAGCACATGCGGCGGTAGCGGCTACGGGCAGTACCCACTACAGCAGCATCACCGGTTGGCAGCAGCAGCCGTATCTGGCTACCGATGTGTAAACACAAAAAAAGAGGGAGAAGTAGCTCGTAGGAAAAGCAACAGCTTGTGGCAGTGGCGGTTGCAAGCAGTGGCAACACGCATTAGTAGCAGCAGCTTGTAGTAGCAGCGGTGGGCAGCGGCTGCAGTAGGAGCAGCGGCGGCGATAACGTGTGGCGGCAGTTGCAATAGGCAGCAAGAGCAAAGAACAGCAATAGCAGCGAGCGATAGCAATAGCTAGCGGCTACAAGCAGCAGCAGCAGCAGCAAGCAGCAGTAAGCAACAACAGTAGTAGCAGCAACAGCAAGCAGTTGGAGCAGCAGCAGTGGCGTGTAGCAGGCAAAACGACAGTAGCTGCAACAACGGCGGCGCCGGCGGGCAGCCGCAATGTATAGCCGTAGCTGCTCACGCTGGCTACAACAATAGCAACAGCCTGTGCAGCAGCGGCAGCCGTAGTAGCAGCACCCACTGCTGTTGCTTGCTCGCCCCGCGAAGCTACATTGCAGCTTTGCATTGTGAGCAAGCAACGTGAAGCTGCTTGCTTACAACGAGCAAGCTCGCTTGATGGGCTTGCCGAGCGAGCTCGCTCGACGGGCTCGCTTGAAGCGAGGGTCAAGCTAGAATGGAAAAAAAAGGGAGGGGGAGAGGAGAGAAAGGGGGGCCCTCGAGTGGGGCACCCCAAAAAACCCCAAAGGGGGCACCGGAGGAGGTGGCACCATCACAAAAAAAACAACAAAAAAGGGAGGAGTACAGGAGGGTCATCGAGTGGGACAGTTGAGTAAGGCCCACGAAGGGGTACCCCACTCGCGCCAAGCGTCAGTGAGCAATAAAAAAATGGACGTGAGTTTTATTTTTTGTTTTTTCAATTGTTTTACTTTTGAGTGTGGCTTGAGGCCACTAACGTTGGTTGACGACGGGAACCGTTGCAGCAGAAGCCGCCGCGAGAGTCGCGACAATAGTAGCAGCAACAAAGGTGGCTTGAGGCCACAACCGTCTGTTGACCATGGCACCCGGTGCAGCATCAGCGACACCAAAGGTGACTTGAGGTCGCATGTTGCCATAGTTGCGCCATTGCCACTTGGTGCAACATCGTAGCAATACTCCACGTCTGAGGTTGTCGCCTTGACTGACGACATCGTAGCCTGTCAGAGAGACGTTGCTCCACTCGCATCTCTCTATGTGGCTCTTTGTGCCATTGGGATCGAGTGTGCAGGACTATCACCCACGCTCAGCTCTCGACATGAGCTACGCAATATGGTCATGGGCGTTGCCGTTGCCGTGGTCTACGCCTAAGCCTCAGCCGTGGCAACCGCCACAGGCACGGTGGTCGATGCAGCCGTGGCACGTGTGCCACTTGTCCTTAGGGTTTTTGTGCTATTACTGTCGAGATAGGTAGTGTGGCTGGTGCCAGTGCCGACAGCGTCCTCCTGGGTGACGCCCCCCATGGGTACGATCCTCCCCACCTCCTCGTTCAGTGGATACTTCACCGAGTGATGCCACAACGCTTCTGCGTGGTGATATGGCCGCCCTACACATCGAGGTCCGACACCTCTAGCGCAAGGTCCAACAGCTCCTTGACAACGTGACTTCCAAGCGAGCTGCCACCCCGCCGCAAGTGTCGCCTCCCACTTCATCCTCATCTTCCTCCCGATCTTGCATCCCTTCCTCCGACGATGCTAGTATTCTGGATCTCTTGTCTACATCAGTCGCCCTTTGCTCTGTCTTCGAGGCTGTCGGCATCATACCGATGGACGGACACTCAGCCCCTCACCGTACCACTAGTTCTTGCACTCATCCTGCACAGTGGCGAGCTTCTCGTCTTGCACGACGTGCACAGGCAGTACCATCAGACGATCATGTGGGAGGAGTCTTAGGTGACGAGACCCCCTTGTCTCCTGTCCACGGGTTGGTCTGCCGAGTCCCCGGAGCTCCTGCCGAGGTGTCAGTCGTGGAGGGCATGGTTTGTCCGCTGACGACCGCGGCGGAGCTCGGCATTGGTGATGTGACCGCTCTACAGCGTAGGATGATTGAGGCGGATGGCACTATACAGAAGACTCAGCTAGCAGAGAGTTCGACCGGAGGAGACGTTCGCCCTGATGGAGACTCTTTGTCGGAGGAGGATTAGTCCAAGGTTGAGTCTGAGTCGGGGATGGAGATGGTGTTGGTTGATACCCTGGCGGATGACATGACGACAGCCGATGTAGGAGCTGCGCCTGACTGTGTGCACGCTCACGCGTTAGCTGGTGTGGCGACACCTGTCATGGTGCCAGGAGCAGTAGCAGGAGCAAGTGATAGAGATGCTGATACTCGGCCCCCAACAGACACCCAGGTGGTTCAGAGAGATGGTACTGGGCATCAGGAGTAGGTGATGGACCACCAGGACGAGGTAGACTTCCTCTATGAGGATCAGTCGTCCGTCATAGAGTAGTTGGACGCAGGGTCGGAGGCAGATGTAGAAACCCAGTGCGCTGCCGTTCTTGCAGTAGCCGCGGCATGAGCACGAGATGGCCCCTCAGTGAGAGCAGACGTCGGCGTGTGCGACATGGAGGATGTTGAGCAAGCTGCGGACCTCCGACACCTCACTGCCTTGATCAGTGTCGCTAAGACCACGGCTGTTCTAGCCGAGTACACAGCTACTCTCGTCCAAGCTACACTTCCTGTACCTGAGGGCGTACGCTCCGCGATCGATGAGCAAGAGGCAGTGGTTGCTCGAGCGGAGGCGTATGTGCAAAGTCTCATGGTCGAGCTCCGGGATGCCAGCAGCCGCTGTTACACCGTGGATGTTCCAGCACGACGGGCTGTCGAGGAGTGTGTAGAGGATGTACACAAGCGTCTCGAGGCAGCTGAGTGGTCTTTACAGGATGCACGTCTGGGACAGGCGGGACTCCAGCAGCAGGTGGATGATGGGATGCGCACTAGGGGTCATTAGGAGCACCACATCACTGACCGCACCTTCGACGACCACGACGTCACTGCGGATGCAGCTGTACCTACACATGCCGACGTCCGGCCAACAGTTGACGGCCGAGCGACAGGTGTGTCACGAGTAGTAGATGCCTTCGCAACAGTCATTCCTACAGCCCGAGACGACTTATATGGAAATTCATTGTATTTTGCTCCCACTCTACCAGCACCTCGTGACCCAGCGGTACTTGAGTCGACGACTGACGTAGAGCACGTCGACTTGTGCGACGAGTAGGCGCACTTCCACTCCTTCCTACGGGGTGAGACCGCGAGGCTGCAAAAGGCTTTGGCTCGTGTCGACGGGCACACTATCGAAGTCTACTGTCAGGTTCGTTCCGCTACTGACAGTCTACATGCCGCAGATGCAGCCAGCTCGTCGGCTGTCGCGTCAGAGCTTGTGGCGCTCCACAAGCGCCTCGACGTTGCGGAGGCTATGAGGCGATATGTAGCTCAGAAGTTGGAGGCCATACATCAGGCGATTGTTTTGGAGGAGGCCCTTAGCGTTGCACCAGTAACATGAGCAGATGACGACAGCAGTGATGACTGCAACAGAAACGACGATGACGGCCACGACGACGACAACGACGACGACGCTCTGGGGTGAGGCTCTGTGCGAGCACATCCCACCAGCATCGTCGTCACCCTTGCTATTGCTATGCAGGGGTATGTGGCCATGGGGGAGCCATGCTCCCTCCTCACCGATTGTGTTGAGAGCAGCCATCAGCTTTTTGCGTACAGCCAGCCTCTGCAGCCCAGGGGGAGTGTTGGTATGTGGGCTTTAGCCTGACACCCTTGTGAGGACAGCGAGGTTACTTGGGATGTGGCACGATGCTATAGTCGAGGTTATGCTGTTCGAGATCCTTGCACCTGGTGAGTTCTACTGGTGTGATGTGGAGACCCATTGCCTCCATGTGTTATGCAGGATCCATGCAAGGTTATGCTGGTCGAGACCCGCGCATCTGTTGAGTTCTGCCAGTGTGACGTGGAGACCCATTGCCTACATGTGTTATGTATGATCCGTGCATGATATGGTCGAGACCCGGACACCCGGAGAAAATTTCCGGGGTCACAAGGAGACCTTGTTTCTTTGTCTCCCTTACATGATGTTTGACACATAGGTGTCTGATTGACTTCGTGCATGGTCGAGACCCGGGTATTTGGTGGGATGCACCATTGTCATGAGGAGACCCTGTGTTGTGGTATGCTTGATCAGTGCTTGCTATGATTGGTTGCCTGAGCCATCATCTCTTGCCTTCGCTCAGACATCGTTATGTTGACAGTTGTGTCAGCTAGGGGGAGTGTTGGTGAGTGTGGCTTGCACCTGTCACAAGCGACGGCAAGGAGAGCAGCGGTACACAAGAGCGCGAAGACGTGGCCCCCGATGCGGACCCCGGAGACAACCCCCGGCGCATCAACATGTGGTAGACCACCCACTCGGAGCTGACGGACCACTGTCCCAGCGTCGTGGATGTTGTCTTGGACCTCCTGGAGCTTTTCTGCAGCCTATTTTTCATGTGGACGCAGTTGGCACCGGAGCACCGACGAGTGGTGGCTCCATCCACCAGCAGCTGCCAGAGAGTTGTCACGACGCCCTTGGTGCTTGTCGGGGTGCTATGCGATTCTTCTACAGACGCTAGAGTTTTCTCGGTGGACTTGCTCTTGAGCCCGATTTGCATGGTTTGTATTTTCCGTCCACCAATTGGTGCCGGATTTATGCGTGTGACCAGTTGTAGTGTCTGGCTCAAGATTTTACATCTCTAGGTTTAGACGGCGTAGCGTTCTGATTTGTCTGCGCAGAGTTATGACCAAAATAGTGTTCTTGGGACAGTTTTAGGACAGACCTTGCACTGCCGTGTGCCACCTGTCGTGCGCCGCGGCAGGTATTAATGCTGTGGATTTCTCACTTGTTATCTCTCTCTAGAATTATACTCATTTTGAGCTTCCTGATACTCTGTAAGTGTCCCTACCCATACCCTTGTAGTTTTGTCTATGACTTGTGACTGTTGTCACACGCTGACCTAGCGTTGACGCCTAGTGTTACGGCAAGTGGATAGGAAGGTTCTAGGAAGTTTCTCAGTAGGTACTTATGCCATAGACCTGTCATTTGTCATTTCTCTCTGCAAATGCTATTGAAGCATTCTGACACTTTGCCTTGTGTCACGTAGCCAGACCCTTGCCGTTTTGTGCACGACTTGTGACTGTCGTTACCGTTTGACCAGGCACTGACGCCTAGTCAGCGGTAATATCACTAGGAAGCTTCCACGCATCTTCTCATGATATCAGAGCAACGCGACCCCTCTTGCTGAGCTGCGCCGCAGAGACGCAGCACCATCAGCAATAGTGAGAGTCATCGCCGCCGCCGTATCCTGGGATTTGCTGCAGCAGTTTTCAACGACGACATCATCACTCAGTTCCCACCACCTCATCGGGTGAGCTGCGGCATTTACTAACTCCACCAGCAGCAGCCGTGTTTGGCTGCCAGCCTTTACACAAAAACAAAGGAGTAGCAGCTCGCAGCAGCAGCTTGCGACGGCGGTTGCGAGTAGTGACTATGCGTAGCAGCGGTAGTAGCTCGCAGCAGCGGCGGCATCAGCAGCCGCGAGCAGCAACAGTAGCGCAACAGCAACAACGGAAGCAGTAGTAGTGCAGCAGCAGCATTGGAGCTGTTGCAGCCACTGCAGCGTAGCAGTAGTGAAGTAGTAGTAGTGGAAGCAGCAGCAACATTGCAGCTGCTGCGCAGTTTCTGTGCAACACTGCGAAGGCGTGCTTGGCATTGTGTTGGCCTGCGCAGCCCCTGTGCAGCCGCGAGCACGGGATGACGAGGTCACCCCCACTGGTCACGCGGAGTTAGGGTGACCTTCTATAAGAAACGCTGGCGTAAAGTGTGCTAGCAAACAACCGTTAGCGTTTTTTTCACTAGCGTAAGAAATGCTGACGTCATCATCGGCTGTGCTGACGTTAGCAATTTTTGGGTCAAATTGTCATTTTCTCTGAACGTTTCAACTCCTTGAGAGACGCTGTCGGTTCTTTGTTCGGAGCATGTTTGACGTTCGGCCCCATACTGAGCGCTGACATGGCTCCAACCAGTCACAAGGATAATGGACTATCTCATCCCTCCTACTCCTCCTTAGGGGTCTTGCGCCCACACTTGCAGGCTATTGAGGACCTACGGGGTCAACAGGATGAGGTACGTTGCCTACAACAGTAGCAGACCGACGCCATCCGCACGCTCACTGATCTTCGAAGCCTGTCCACGGCCCCACAACTGACCTCCGGGGGAGTCGGCGGTATCACACCTTCTGCACAGCAGTCAGCATCTACATGGAGGAGAGCGGTAGGAAAAGACCCGCCACTTCTTGATCCTTTGGAGGAGGATGCTGATATGTCAGGCATGGACGATGACACTCCCGAGAGGGAGATTCGCATTCTTCAGGAACGTCTTCCCTAGTTGCAGATGCGTTCCGGTCCACTGTTCCCGGAGATCCGATCCTTACATGAGACCTATCTTGGCGACTTTCCTCCTCCCGGTGTCTTCTACATCCCTCATCTTTCCCAGCTTGTGGTTGCTCTCCCTATGGAGCAGCAACCTAAGGACTTCGAGACACCCCTGCCACGATATGTGAGCGAGGACGGCTCTGACTGCTGGGAGACCCTTTTCCAGGTCTGGGCCATTTCAAAGGGGGTTTGGCCCTACTACCACAGTCAGAACCAGGTTACGGACCGTGCTCAGGTGCTGACAGCAACTCGGGCGATGCGCAGACTCCTTTATGCCATGCCTCGCGAGGCTGTCGTGGACTTTCGCCCCTTCCTTGGAGTGGCCGGCATAGGCGCGGGTGCTGACCCACGTCGAGGCTGGGAGCTGGCATTGTCCCTGCTTGCTGCAAAGACGCATGCCACCCGCGTGGCTCACATTTACGCCTCCCACTCCCTTTGTCAGGAACCTACCGAGCCCGCAGCTGATTACTGGCGGTACCGGATGTAGTTGCTGGAGATCAATTAGGACAAACTAGGAAGCTCCCCCTACATAAGAGTATGAAAATCAGACAGCTCAAAGCCCATACACCAACACTCCCCCTGGAATGCAAGAGCTATTAAGAAGGTACCTGCTGGGAAGATAAATACAGTCCCCCTGAATGAGAGAATCCTGGGAAAATGAGCGTAAACATCGTTGTGCCCAGACAGTTGTGCTCCCCTGTATGCAGAAGGCTAGAAAACTGTTCCCCATAGCACATCCCCCTTTTGCTCAACCGATCTTGGGAAGAAAAATCAGGCAATGGCTACTCTTGAGAGTGGCTGGAGATGTGACACCGTCGTAAAAAAAAGGAGGATCAAGCCAACATAGCTACCATGTGCACAACTCACTCATGCGCTGTCTAGCACCTGTCACTCACCAAATCCACAGTGGTGTGAGAAGAGTGGATCAACCTCACCTTACACACATGGGGGATGCGAGAGATCCTAGATGTCAGGGTCAAGGGTATCCATCTCATCGGAATCCAAGGGTGTTGGAATGGAGAAGACACTGCCAAATGCACCATGGCCAGGAGAGGAGAGAGAAGCCGAATCCCTCACATCAGGTTGCTGCCAGAAGATCCAATCAGCAGACTTCAGAGTTGTGTGTGCCAGGAAAATGGTGCCGGAAGCTTTTGGAATGGAGGGTGAAGACGGAGCTGGATCTGTGTGTGTGGAGTGCACTCCTGCAGTCGGTACATCAAATGCACACTCCAATGTACGCAAGTGATCCTGTACCATAACCAACTCACCCTGAAGATGAGAGGCATGCTCATACATCTTGGCATGCTCCTCCTAAGTGGCCGTGCAAAGCTCAAAATCAACGTCCTCGAGCACCGCTAACACCTTACTGTAAGTGGTAGACACAGAGTCTACCACTCGGCGTAGTACCTCAACCTCCATCTCTGTTGCCCAAAACTGAGTGACTGTAGGTGCCGTGTGTCCTAAAGGGGCACCTCTCCACATAACCTGGGACTAAGAAGATGGTCAGGTAGAGAACCTGGGGAGCTGGCAGGCTGTTAGCCAGGAGATGTACAGGGCTCGGGGGAAGAGGGGAATGGTGCAGCTGGAAAGGAGAAGGATGGAGGTGAGCTGAAGGAAGTCTCTAAGCTGTCTGGGATGTCATCACCGCTCACTGCCTCAGGATCTCCATTCTGTGAGGCGCTCTTTGAGGGTGCGATGGAGTTGGACTCCAAACCATTTGAGCTATGTCTACTACATTCCTCAGTGAGCATCTCAGCCAACACACTCTGTAGTGCATGCAACCACTCCTTTGCATTCCTCAAATCACACTCTCTAGCCCTAGTCACTCCACCCAATGTCCCCAGTGAAGAGGTACTCAGGTTCAACTTGTGGTGTGGAGGTACCTTCGGTCAATGCCTCATGGATAGCAGTGACATATGTCTCCTGCTCACTGTTGAGGGAGCGGATCTCATCCTCTTCAGCTCAAAATTTTAAACAAGTGTGACTAGGTGCTGATGGTGCTGATGTGGCTGATACAGCTGATGTTGTAGATCGTGTTGATGATGTCTATACAGATGATACAACTGGTGCAGCTGGTACTACTCATGCAGCTGGTGTTGTTGATGAATGAGATGCAGGTGATGCTGCCGGTGCTATAGATGATGTCGATGTAACAGATGCAGCTGTTGCTCCAGATGGTGATGCTCAAGAAGATTGAGGTGATGTTGTTGATGCAACTGATGCTGCTGAAGATGATGATGCTGGAGATGGAGCAAATGATGTAGATGCAACCAACATAGGTGGCGTAAATGGTGATCCTCAAGATGCTGACACTGTCCATGCATAGGATTCTAATGAAGAGGTCGATACCAGTGGTGAAACCGCTGCACCCGATGGAGATGGCGTAGTCATTGTAGCCGATGTAGCTAGCAGAGCCGATGTAGAAGATGAAGGTATCGTAGAGGCACCTAATACAACTGATGTTGTTGACACTAAGGATGTAGAAGTTGAAGCCGTCACAGGCACCGCCACAGTACCTGATGCTACCAAAGGCGTTGATGTAACAAGTGGAGTTCATGTAGCAGATGGAGCCGATACAAAAGATGAAGCTGGGAGTCCGAATGACTGTACTGCTAACGGTGTGGATGCTACAGATGATGCTAATGCTGCCGATGTTGCTGGAGTATTAGATGGAACAGCTGCTGTAGCTGGTGTAGCTATCACAACTGATGTAGCTGGTGCTGTAAAAAGAGCAGGTACTACAAATGAGACCAATGTTGGCAGTGCAGATGAAGCCGTGGATGTTGTAGATGATGCTAATACTACTGAAGCAGTAGATGCAGCAACTGCTGCTGCTGGCGCAGGTGTCACAGCTGATGCAGTTAGGGTTGTAAATAAAGCAGGCGCTACAAATGAGACCAATGGTGACCGTGTAGATGAAGCTGAGGATGCTATAGATGATGCTGGTGCTACTGATGCTGCTGAAGCAGCAAATGGAGTTACTCTTGTATCTGCTGCAGCAATCATAGCTGATGTAGCTGATATCATAAACAACGCAGATGCTATAGATGAGACCAATGCTGATGGTGCAGATGAAGCTGTGGATGCTACAGATGATGCTGATCCTACTGACGCTGCTGAAGCACCAAGTGGATCAGCTGTTGCATTTGGTGCAGCTCTCAAAGCTGATGCAGCTGAAACTATAGATTATGCGAAAAGCGTGGATGTAGATAGTGTTGATGAGAGTGATTCTGTCACTGCCATTGGATCTGCTACAACTGATGTAGCACTAGGTGCTCTTGCTCCATCCTCGGTGCTCACTGTCATAGTCGATGTTGAAGTGGATTGATGCACACACACCCCCTGGACCGGTGTAATGACAGAAGCTGGTGGAGATGAAGACGTGCAAGAGACAGGACGAACATGATGCGTTGGGTGCTGAGGATGTCGTCGAGCATGAGATTGAGTGTGAGAGGTAGAAGACTCAACTGTTGGGGACATGATGCCAGTGGAGCAAAGGATGGAGAGAATGGTTGCAGACTGCGATGAAAGGTCCGTTATCGCTGGAGAAGGTCTGTCGGAGGAAGATGGAGAGGATGAAGGAGATCCTCCATGTCTGGAAAAAGGTCAACAAAGACTTGATCAACCTTTGCATGGTCTCCTGAGGTACCGGTACAAACCAGTTTGTACCCGGGTCTCGACGACAGAGAGAGTGCACAGACTATCTTAGACAATATGTTCCCAAGAGCTTTGCTCAAGATCAATCACCTAGGCCAATTGCGTGTTTACACCTAGAAACAACTCCACCATGACCCATAGACGAACAGACCACACACACTTGAGAGCGAGACTCACTGGCACCAATGTGACAGGGAACAACTCAAGAGTAGAGAAGACCATAGCACCATCAACTTTGGGCATCAAGAGCACATAACAGACCAAGAGCATCCACAATCCCCTTAAAGAGGTCATTGCTGAGAGAGATAACAAATGACAGGTCCATGGCATAAATACCTGCCGCGGCGCACAGCGGGTGTCGCACGCGGTAGTCCAAGGGCTGTCCTAAAACCGGCCCAAAACCACTGTTTTGGCCATAACTATGCGCACACATGTCAGAATGCTACGCCGTCTGAACCTAGACGTGCAGGATCACAAGACGGACGCTATGACTGGTCACATGCATGCATCCATCATCAAACGGTGGACACACAATGCAAAAACATGCAAATCGGGCTCATGGCCAGTCCGCCGAAAAGACTCCTGCAAGCTCCAAAAAAACAGCAGGGAGTCCCGGCAGTGTCCGGGGCTATGGAACGGTAGTCGGCCGGCTCCAAGCTGGTAGTCCGCCGCCAGTTGTCGCACCGGTGTCACCAAGGCCCGCCTCAGGGATCTGCACGAGTATGGACACGGCCGAGTGGTCAGAGTAGAGTGTACAAGAACGTCACAAATCACAACACATGCACTCTCCCTTGAAGATATTGCCTTTCGACCAACGTATTGACTTAGCAAAGCACTCGAGCTGATAGACATTGTGCTCATTGAAAACCAATCTAGAGGTCATCGTGTATGGCCTCTAATTGTCGCTAACTGTCACTGCATGACAACTAGGAACACAACATTATCGCCAGTTTCCATCTGATGAGGCAATTTTCAATGAAACGCACTTCTCGGGCACAGCATTACTTGGGCATTGCGGATTTGCCCCAAGTTCCTGTCAGCTGATTGCCCCCATCCTCATTGGGAACAAAGTACACCAGAGTTCTTAGTGTGTTTACCCGATTGCCATGATTGCCACCACTGTCCTTTGTAACTAAGAGTCGATGCCACATGACCACATCATTGTGTGACCGTGTGGAAAAGTGCACCGGCGAGCTACATCAATGTGGCCTTGTGCAGATGTGGGAGGACTGTTGAGGGAGGATCACAGAGGAAGCACAACCAAGGGAAGATTTCAAGGGGAGGGCCGCCAAAGGGAGGACCGGGCAAGACAGGCTCATAGTTGACATAACTACCAGTCCACACGGGCTAGAGTCTCAAACCCATCCCATGGCGGCGACTGCACAAGCTTTCATTCACCAGAGGCGCTGCCAGTGTCAGTCAAGAACTGTCTTCTACATGTTTGGTCAGTGTGTCGCGTAGAGCATGTCAAACTGGGAAAAGCAAGGACAGAGACCTGGCCCTTGAACCACAGAGACACTCGCCCTCTTGCTCAAGTCGAGCCCATGGAAAGGCCCCTATCCACAACACGGAGATTCATCAAGTTAGAGACGAGAAAACGGCATGTGTCGACCCGCGGTCACCAGCGTGCAACGTCACATCACCAGCGTGCAACGTCACATCACCAGCGTGCAACGTCACATCACCAGCGTGCAACGTCACATCACCAGCGTGCAACGTCACATCACCAGCGTGCAACGTCACGCAAGGAGGTGTCGGTGCGCGGCCACAGCAAGGCGTGCGGCTGTGAGGTCGCGAAGGTAGCCCTTGGGCGGGTCGAGGGAGAGCGAGATGATCTGGCGGCACATGGCCACGCCGCGGATGCCGAGGCCCCTGTAGTGGTGCAGCCGCATCACCCCCACGTGCGCGTTCAGCCCCGGCAGCTGCTGCTGCTGCTGCTCGTGATGGTGGCTGTGACTGCCGGTTTCGTCTGCGGGCGTAGAGGCATTGGAGGAGGACGGCTGCCTCCAGAGCTCGCCCACACGGTGGATCTGGAGCACGTACGTGGCGCGCGGGTTGAACACGTACTTGCGGTGGCCGTCCCACTTGAGACACACGTCGCGACTGCCATGCCATGCAATGCCATACAATGCCATATCATGTAATGCCACGCCATGCCATGCCATGCCATGCCATGTTATGCCATGCCATGCCATGCCATGCCATGCCATGCCATGGCATGCCACGCCATGCCATGCCATGCACAAGCACATAAAGAGAGACGGCATGTTGTGTTTGAAGTGCCACAGGTTGTCGACGCAAGCGGGGGCATCACGCGAGGCAAGAATCACGACGAACTGACGCGAGGAAGGAATCCCGAATGACGCACTCTGTAAACAGCCCACCTCCCTCTTCGCTCCTCCCCCAGGGAAGAGGATGGTGGGGAAGAGGGTGCCGTTTCTCCCATCCACCCTTTCACCCGCGTCTTTCCAGCCTGCTTACTCGATCTGGGGAAGCGCACCATCTACCGGAGTTGCCAGCCCGTGCGAGAAGCATGCAAGACAGATACAGAATCAAACAGCAGCCGTGCGAGAAGCATGCAAGACAGATACAGAATCAAACAGCAGCCGTGCGAGAAGCATGCAAGACAGATACAGAATCAAACAGCAGCCGTGCGAGAAGCATGCAAGACAGATACAGAATCAAACAGCAGCCGTGCGAGAAGCATGCAAGACAGATACAGAATCAAACAGCAGCCGTGCGAGAAGCATGCACGACAGATACAGAATCAAACAGCAGCCGTGCGAGAAGCATGGGAAAGTCCACACCAAGCTTTGGCTCAGCGCATGCTCCCACGCGTACGCCGAGATGGATGGACAGTCGGAACCGCTTTGCGAGGCTCTCCAGAAACTTCGGTGGAGAGAGCTTGGGGCAAGGGAGCAAGCGGGTAAGGAGGTGGTGCAGGCGTGCGCACCCACTGTTCCGTCTGCCCACCAACAGCGCCCCACCTCAGTTGCCCCAATTCAACACACAGGCAGGCAAACGCACGCAAAGTCCGCACCTCTACAACTTGGTGGGTTCCACATTGCGGTGCACGTCGGAAACATCCTCCTTGGACATGACGTGCAACGTCTTAGAATGATCAAACCCCCCGTTCCCCCCCCTTCCATCCACAGGCAAGACAGACGCACGCACACTCTATGCGTCAGCCACACACCTGTAGTACTTGGTGGGTTCCTTGCAGTGCACGTCGGGCTCGCGGAACACCAGCAGCTCCACCGCCCATGGCTCCCACCCAGCCTCCTGCACGCACGCACACACACGCACACACACGCACGCACGCACACGTGTGCGGAGGAAGACGGATGAAATGCAGCGTGACACTGTTGCGCGGTGTGTGCTGTGCCCAACTAGACCCGCAGGCAGCCGCCTACCTCTCCGTAGTGCAGTAGGAGAGAGCCCCTCCAGCAGAACAGGCGGTTCAAGGGATGGATGGATTGGTCGGTCCATGGTGACAGGCCAAGACCAGAAATAGCCCCCCCCTCACCCTCCCCACCTTGCACCTTCCTCCCTGACATGATCGGACGGACACTTTGGTCGAGGGTTCAGAGCTTGGCCAGGCTGCAACGGCGTTGCAATACGGGTTCAGATGCGAGGCCATGAGGTGTGATGTGTCGGTGTGCAACCACTGTCCCCCAGCTGTGGGCCAAGGGGACGACAGCAAGGAGAGTGTACCCCACAATCCCCCTTTTTTTTGTGGGGGGGAGGGGGGGGGGTGGGGGGGGGTTGTTTTTGTGAAGAACGCTGCCACGCGCACGAACACGTGGTACAAGGAGGTAACGACACCGCCCACGGCATTAAAGGTGGATGAAGAAGGCAACAGAGAGTGAACTTCAGAGCGTCAGCAGACTCTCTTCTCCCACCAAATGCTCGGTAAAGCAAAGATCAGAAAAGGCAAGAGGGCCTGGGGGCCACGGCCTTGGCGGCAGGGCGAACGAGTACGTGCCCAGCCACAAATCCAACCCCACTCCCCCCAAGTGAGAAGTCGCTGCACGAGCGGGGTAACAAAGTTTTCAGGCGCGTGGCCAGGTCATCTGCAGGTCGAGTGTTTGGCCTGGTCGACAGCAACAAACCAGCCATCTGTGCCAATCCATGCACACATGCAAACATGCACACACACGCACACACACGTGCACACACACACACACACACACACACACACACACAC
>SZWC01016110.1:32827-45039 GCA_023375785.1 Penium margaritaceum
TATACTCATACTCATACTCATACTCATACTCACACTCACCTTCATACTCATACTCATACTCATACTCATACTCATACTCATACTCATACTCATACTCATACTCATACTCATACTCATACTCATACTCATACTCATACTCATACTCACACTCACACTCACACTCACACTCACACTCACACTCATACTCATACTCATACTCATACTCATACTCATACTCATACTCATACTCATACTCACACTCACACTCATATTCATACTCATACTCATACTCATACTCATACTCATACTCATACTCATACTCATACTCACACTCATACTCATACTTATACTCATACTCATACTCATACTCATACTCATACTCATACTCATACTCATACTCACACTCACACTCATACTCACACTCATACTCATACTCATACTCATGTCTGAGGAGTAGCTGAGATTTGCCCTCTATGACCACGTAGGGGAAAAAAAAAGGCGGTCTTACTTTAGCCCCCCAAAGTCTTTTTTTTTTAAGGGAGTCCATGCAGGATTCTGTCAAGAGACTTCGGGGGAGTCAGGAATCCGACGGGTAGAGGAGAATTGTCCGCAATGCAAACCTCAAAGGCTGCTTCCGAAGCGGGTCGGCTGCATGCGACGCGCACCAGCACACAATGGCCACAGCATGTCCGACTTCCACGTGCACAGCACCAATCGTCCCATGGGATGAAAGACACTTGGCTCTCCAACCCAAGCTGGCTTGTTTACCGTGTGGCGCACCCAGCATATTGAAAATCTCAGCACATTCGAGAAGGGCCCCATACGTCAGTGATCTCTCGTCGAGGTGAAACTGCCACACGAAGGGAGTCGGCATTTCCTTTCCTCTTCTTTCTGAACACTTTGGAATGCGTTTAAGAAAAAACAAGTCCCTCCTGTTGGTGAAACCGCCACACGAAGGGTGTCGGGAAAAGGGTTGAAGCAGGTACCGTGGCTAGTGCACCTGCACCCAAAAGACCTGGCTTCACAAAATCTTATGCAGATTTTGTTCTTGGCCTTGAAACCTGTGTCACACTATCCAGAAATTCTCCCTTGTTTCTCAAATTTCACTTTCTTGCTGTGGAATGGGCACATCTTCAGGAGTTGCTCCAGCATGGAGGAGGATGAGGGAAAGAGTGCATCACAGTGAGGAGTGAGCACACCACCCCTACTCTCTGATTTCAGCCACGTCCTTGGACTTTCGCACTTTAAAGAAGAGCGTAGCTACCTCCTCTTCCTCCTCTGGCATTGTTGCTCCCCAAACTAACTTGCTGAAGTCCTCCATGGCCAGGTCCAAGTTTTGGGCGCAACATCCATGGAAGAAGATGGATAGACACTTCCCCTGAGATATTCAGACAACAGCTTCGTCACAACTGCACTTTCACAAGCAATGGAGATGACGTGATGATCTCCCACACTTGTAAAATGCAAGCACATCCAAAACAGTCACACGCTACACTTCTTCCCTCATGTCTATGCATTGCACATGACAGTGTGGATAGACAAGGACAAACGGGAGGAGTAATGGTGGCATGTGCGTGGAGTTAGAGTGAGAACAGTGAGAGTGGGTGTGCCTACGGGTGAGATTCGCTAACCGAGCGCACCCATTGGCCGGCGAGCGAAGCTCGCCGACGCTCATCCCCACATCGAGGGCATAAGGCCACTCGAAACCTAAAAACAACACTACACAATGCCAGTTCCAAGCTTGGATTCATCTATGCCAGTCAGAATTAGCAGCACGTCACGGGTAATACTAATCTAGGTCACCTAGTGTGACAGAGCAGAGTAGAGCAGGGGCTTTGCTGCTAGAAGGGAAGCGAGCACGGGTGAAGAAGAAAAGGATGTTACCACTCTACAGGTGATGCATACGCTCTCTGTGCGTCGCCTCCACTCTCTGAGTCAGCATGTCCTGATGGCTGTTTGCAGCCACTCAGCAGCTGCTGGACTCGCGACTGCTCCCCCAGTCTTCTGTGCCCTCCATCTCATCAGGAGTCTGCAAGGCAACGGACGTGAGCCGAGAGGTCACAGTAAGCTGTATGTACAATATCACTCCCCCATGACCACACTACGAACAAGTCCAGCGACGTAACAGATCTTATGCAAGCAATGGCACAAGCATAATGATGGTGAATGACAATAGACTCAGCTCAAGAGCAGAGGTCAGTCCACAGTGCAGGCAAGGTGCAATCCCACAAAACATACAACCGCAAGAAACTTTGTACGGCTTATGGCCTTCGTCAGAAAACAAGCTCGCTGCGAGTCGGTGCCGACCCACACGACCTGAACCTCACTTCGATCCACCACATCTCGGATGTAATGGTACTCAATGTTGATGTGCTTCATGCGTGCATGAAACACACCGGAGTTCTCCGTGATGGCCTTTGCGCTTCGTTGTTACACCGAAGCACAACAGGGGGCAAGGATTGACGCAATTCACGCAAGAGACGCACTAACCACACACCCTCGGTCGCGCAAGCACCCAAAGCTACATAATCTGCTTCGACGGTGCTGCAAGCGATGCAGCCTTGCTTGCCGCTACGCCACGACATAGTACTTCCTCCAATGGGGAAGATGCAGCGAGTGCGACTCTTGCCGTCTGGGCTCCATGCACAGTCACTGTCTGTGTACCCGTAGAGAACCACAGAGGCCTGCCCACGGTAGTGAAGTCCGATCCAAGCAATGGACACGACGTACCGTACACACCGGAGGACAGCCTCCAAAACCCCCCTGCGTGGTCCCAGTGAGGAATGCGCGAGCCGGTTGACAGTGAAGGCTATGTCCGGCTGTGTCGTCGTGGCTAGGTACATGAGCGAGCCAATGACTCGCAAGTACAGGGTCACGTCAACTAGCTCCCCCAGCTCTACTGCACTGGTGACCTTGAGAGCCTCGTGACTGTCTGGGGTGATCGAGGTTGACGCCGTGCGCACGTCGCTCAGTAGTTCGATGAAGCGCTCTGCCAGAGTGAGAGCGGACCGCTCCTGGTGGTCTAAGAGTGTCCGACGAGCACAATCACACACGATCTATATGCCCAGAAACACTGCAACCTCTCCCACGTCTTTCATTTTGTATGTCGACTGCAGCACTCCCTTGGCTGCTTCAAGAACCTTCAGATCGGGCGAAGCGATCAAAAGGTCGTCAACGTAGACGATGATTGCTGTGAGTGGCGTACGAGTCTGGGAGACAAAGAGCGATGGGTCCGCCGCGCTCTGGGCATAGCCGGCTCGTAGGAGCGTGCCGGTGATCTCCTTGTTCCAGCACTGGGACAACTGCTTTAGGTCATATAGAGCCTTTCGCAGTCGCCACACACCACTGCCATCCTCGAACCCTGGGGGCTGAGCCATGTAGATCTCTTCGTCTAACTTTCCATGCAGAAATGCATTGTTGACATCCATCTGGTGGAGTTCCCAGTCGTGCTGGGCCACCTGAGACAGTAGACCCAAGGCCGTGGTCGTACGTCCAACTGGTGCGAAGGTCTCAGTGAAGTCGATCCCTTCCACCGAAGAGAATTCTTTTTGCAGTCAGTCCTGCTTTCTACCGGTCGACCGAGTTGTCTGGCTTTAGCTTTTTCTGTAAGACCCACTTCGCCTGAACGGCCTTGCGTCTACGCGGCAGGTCTACAAGCTCGTACACCCCATGTTCATCGATGGCCACCAGCTCAGCCTCACATGCCGCACGCTAAGGTGCCACATCGAGTATAACGAGAGCCTGACGTGGTGTGCTGGGATTTGGTGTCACTCCCGCCACCCTGGGGTCTGGGGTGGCAGCGGCTCCACTACGCGTGGCCAAGGCATAGGCCACAGGCAGAGGGCCAACAGTGACGGTCGACTCTACGGAGTCGACTGCAAGTCGTCGCTCGTGAGCAATGAGTGTGAGGCCTGTATTGCAACCGAGGTGAACTTCAGTGAGCCCCTGCGCGCTTGGACCTAGGGCCCTCGTGCCGGGTCCCCACTGCGCACGCTGCGAGTAGGATGTGGGCGAAGGCGTCCACCCTCACCATGTCTCTACGGATCTGGAGGCGATACAACTTGGACAGAGGGTGGACACGCATCGGGTACCGACATGATTGGCGACGTCTCAGGTGCGAGTGATCTCGACATCCACAAGTTGCTAAGGCTCTTGTGTAAATTCAAAGTTCCGACACCAGTGTGGTGTGTCGAACACAAGCCTTGAACATGTAGTCCAAAGAAATTCATGCCGTGCATGCTAGACATACGCGTTAGACACTGGTCCAACAATGTTTCGGTTTGGATATGACCCATTATGATTCTTACAAAATCCATGTGAGTGATGGATATGAGGGTGCCAAAAAGTGACAAAAATAGGTTGCTCGATAAAAATCATCTGGCATGACAGTTGCATAGAGGATGTTGCAGTGGTACCAACACAATCTACGGAACTCAATTCGGAGTCCGTTTGAGTGAGATATGGATTTCCAAAGTTTGGAGATCATGTGTCGGGTTCAAGTGACGACCTGAGCACTTTGAGCTCAAAAGGCGGCAGGAATACTAGCCAGGACGGCTGAGAGCGGCCTTCAAGGAGAAACCCCGGCTGGAGGACCTCCAAGAGACTTCAAGGAAGGTGCAGACCATGATTTTTGGTCGTCCAAGTCGTGTGAGACATAACTCCAATGTGTGACAAGGTGACTGCCGCTCATCCCGCTAGGCTAAGAGAGAGTCATAGAGGGTAGACTTTGACAAAGTGTATCTCAGTGCTCCCTAGGCCAAATGAGGCATATAAGGTCTTGTTAGAAAGCTTTAGAATTTCTCACTCAAGATTCGATTTAGACATTTGCGCTCTCTGCAAACCTACATTCGCTTCCGTAATTTCTGTCTGTGCAACGTGCAACTCCCTCTCACAAATAGTTGGTACTGCCTAGGCGGCTCTTAGTGAGCCTGATCACCTCTTTGAGGGCTACCCCAGTTTCCATCAGTGAGTCCAAGCTATCACCAGAATTTCTTTGAACACATGTTTCTTACAATCCTAGTTTTAAAAAATCTCAATAATCGGTTGCTAGAATAAAATTATATGTAGTACCTAGAAAACTCACTATTATTACCAACATCCGTAGGATAGGAACAAGGCTTAGTCAACAGAATTTAAATGAATCAAGGATGCCATGATAGGGCCAAAGGATGGAGATGGATTTTTTGCTAGGCTACAAGGAGGGAGGTGAGGACATTAGGATAGGTAGATGGACGGGTATCACAAGCTGACTGTGCATGCATGCGTTGTATGTCACCTCCACTTGCTTGATCACCGTGCCTTGCTATCAAACCTACACTTTGACTTCACTATCCATCGTCCAAAACGGTTTGAGGGCCTTACCGCAATCGTAAGGGTAATTTTGCCATATGAGAAAACAACAATGATGTTGTTTTGGTTATGATGGTGTCGCTGTATCCCTCTCTGGACGGATAATTTGTACAACGATGGTGTAGCTCTCATTGTTGTCTGGAAGGCCTTGCTCTGTATGACAAGATGGGATTTATTGGAGAGAGAGAGAGAGAGAGAGAGAGAGAGAGAGAGAGAGAGAGAGAGAGAGAGAGAGAGAGAGAGAGAGAGAGAGAGAGAGAGAGAGAGGGAGAGAGAGAGAGAGAGAGAGAGAGAGAGAGAGGAAGAAGAAGAAGAAGAAGAATGTGAGAAGCGTGTTGCAGTCCCTGTAGTTTGGAGTTGGGATATCACAAGGAATGCAAATATTTTTTGGAAAAATCCCGGAAGTATTGGTGGCTCATCCTTCCTTTCTTCTACTCCACTTGGACATTGACAATGAAAATGATGAGGCAGAGGCAAACATCGTACTTGAGGCCTTCAAGGATTAAGGATTAAGGATTTACATTTGCATCAGTTTTACACTCGGTCAAAATTGTTGTAGTTTGATGTTTGTGTGCTAACAATTTTGTACAGCTTGATTCGGTGTGGCTGGATTCATTTCTACTGTCATTCCCTTTTGAATTGGCCTTGCTCTTAATGCTCCAGGTGGGTACGTAGGCATGGGGGGGGGGGGGTATGTCCTCGTTGGGTCTTTCAAGTGCAAGACATCATTGTATGATGATCGGAAAAGGCTTGATGCCTTCGCAGCCACAATGGAGTGGCCAAGGAGGACATGTGGATCCGGCTCCATGCTTGCTTCAGTGGATTTTGACTTAGCATTATCCTCCAACATTAAGAAAGATCCTGTTCAACTCCAACAATGTGTTGTGTTTGGGCTGCTCGTTGAATTCGGACAACCTGATCTGAGGTTGGGGCTAAATGGTTATTGTGGGAAGATGGTAGGAAGTAGAGCACTCATACCATCAAGAGGATCCACGTAAGATGTCTACTCTTTTCCATGTTTGTGTTGTCCATCCAGCTAGATTTCGAGCTAATGGTCTGCTCCCGAGCTATTACAGGTGCATGTGCTTGGCATATCCAATGTTGCAATCTAGGCATCATTTCTTGACATCATCCAGTCACATCTGATGAGTTTACACTCATGGAAGGGACGGTTAAGATGACTCCACAGTGAAGCAGCAGTAATTGTTTCACAATGGACAAATATTACTTAGGAATCGGGGTATGGAGTGTGTCTATGTGCAATGGATAATCCTTCGTGGACACTCCTTCTTGTCCTTGTTTTTGGTACCTTCACATAGAGGATGAGTTTGTCTTCCTTAGCCCTTAAGTATACTATGATTGGAAGGGGCAGTGAATCTCGAACACAATATAGGTAGGAGAATGACATTTTGAGAGTAGAAACAAGGAGGAAACTTTATACCCAAGGAGCGGAAGGCATGGACAAGGGATTCAATTCTAGGGAGAAGCTATGCAAAGGGGTGTTCTTTAGATTGGTGCAATCCTGCCATTAGAGGATTGCACAAAGATTGTAAAAAGATCATGCATATGTTGTCATCAAGTATGTGCCTTCGTTCATGAAAATGGTTTGGGCTTCCCTTGTTTTACTTAGAGACACTCCAAGCCCCATTTTTTGGCATTCACCTTGTTAGGGTGGTTAGAAGGTGGCCACCGCACCACATTACGCGGGTCCACCATGCCATCAGGGATGAGATTACAATGGTCTGCAAGGAGAGCTCTGTGAGGATGGATGTATTTTCGTGTGGACCTTGCAGCAACAAAAAAGGGAAGAGAAAATACTCAGGTAGGTCTTGGCTGCGATGGAGCAATAGTTCGGGAAGGTTTGGCTCCTAAACTTCATGCATGAAAATTCCCAAGATGGTTAGGCAACGGGCGTGGGCCGGGGCGGTGGAGCACACCAAGGAGGTGTATGTAAAGAACCACCAGCCGGCCTTGGCGTTGAAACCAAGATGGTTGTTCTGAGTGGCATGTGTGAAAGACCTTGGGGATGCTGAGCACAAATGTAAGACCATTGTTTTGTGGTTCGTTGCAATGTGTCTGACCTTGAGATGTTGCCGATTTATGGGATTAGTCGTGTGAGTGAGCACAACGCGGTGGTCGTGTGCTCAAATGGTTTCTATTCTATGCATCCGAGCAGAGTGTCTTGGATTGTGCAAACATACATGGAACATGACCGGCATGGTGTAACTTGGCTCGATGATCGGCGTTTTAGGCTTGTGCCTCCTTGGTGAGAGGTGCACTTTGCGCTTTCTTGTCTTTGCTCATTTTCCTTCAAATTTAAGGAGGAATGTCTGGTTCAGTTCCTTATATTGCCTCCCTTTATTTCCAATCCCCTCTTCTACAATGGCGGTTGCATCTCTTTGTGATAAAGTTGATTGATTGCATGAAAAGAAATCAAGTTTTGTGGCCGTGGAATTCTCAGACAAACTTGAAATTTGTAGAATAAGGGGCTTGGCACGTGCGTACCAAAGGAAGTATGCGTTGAGAAACATTGGATGATTTTGTGGTGTGAGGGTGTGTTGACGGGGATGTTGGGTAGCCAAGTGCATGTATTGTTGCTGGGTTGTTTATGTATGTGTTTCAAGGTGCCACCATCAACTTTAGCTAGTGACAAGCTCTTTCCTGAGATAGGGAATGCCTTGCAACCTTGCCTTTCTAAACTTGTTCTGCATGAGCGTAAGTGGAAGCTAGAGATCTTACACCACTCTCTCTCACTTCTCACTTGTACATGTTTGGCTTCAACTTCTCTTTCTTCCACCTCGCACCAGGATTCATATCAAATTTTAGCCAGGGGTGGCTGTTGAGGAAACGTTCAAGTTATGGGAGTACGACTTTGAGTGACATCAATGTATGGCCTCTTTTATTGAGACGAGAAAAACATTGTTGAAGGTTATTGATCTAAAGAGGAGACGATCTTATAACGAATAAAATGTTTCGTGGTGGTTTTTCACTCAAATTTAATGCCATCTCATGTAATAAGGAAAAGAAGAGCTCATCTAGTGAACACGAGCTTTGTCGTAAAGTTAATGTTGTAAAGGTAATGCGACTAGTTATTAAAAGGAATTCCTTTGGAACGTATGGTATGAAAAAATAAGAGCATGAATATTGTAGAAGAAGAAAAAAAATAAAATGAGAGCTTGTAAGACTGGAATCAAAGACAATTTGAAACATTTTGACTTTTTTTTTTACAGTTATGAGGCTCTTGAAACAGAAGAGGGAGATTGTGAGCTGGCTCATGTAATTGAGTGATAATTTATGGTTTTCATGGTTTTTAAATAAAATATTCCTCATTAACAGTTGTTTGGAACGTATGGCAAGTGGGCTTTGTCAATGCTTGGATGTGGAAACTTGTTTAAGGAGGATTATAATATAATTCATTGAATGAAATTCATAGATTGTGAAGCAATACGCTTAAAATTGTAGGAATGGCCGTTGCACCTTACACATGAGTGCACTGCCTTTGTTTGTAACTTTCCATGTTAAGAATTGCATGAGGAAGGAGAGAAATATCATAAAGATATCAGAGGGAAAATTTTATGCGTGTTATTCCGATCATGGAATGATGAGATATCGAACTCGATTTGGCAACCGTGCCAAATCCGGGCCAAGACCCAAGCCTGCTGGTTGAAGCATTCGGCTCCATGACTGGAACACAATGCTTCAATCTCCAGAGGCCCGGATCAAGACCCTATAACTATAGAGGTTGTCGTCGCGCACTCGCTGCCAGGCTCACGCGTCTACTGCCGGCACCACGGCTTGGCTGCTCAAAACGTGACGGCCCGTTTGCCACGTCGCTGCGGGCCTCTCGTCGAAATATCTCGGGCGTGGTTTGTGGTGGCCGCAGTCTTCCGTGGGTTCTGTGGGCGAGCTCAACCATAGAGCCCATAGAGCTCGTTCGTTTGTCGCTTGTGCTGTCCGCGGAGCTGTCGCACTACAACCAGCCGCATCCCTCTCGCCGTCCATTTTCTTTCCGGACTTTTCCATCTGGGGCCCGACTTTCGCGTTTATTGGCCTTTCGCATAGCCTGCGCGCCGCGTCCTCTGTGCGGCACGGGTATTTACAGTTCCGGGGCCCTTGCGAACATGAATTAAGCGCGAGCATCGCTTCCTATTTCGCGCCTCTCGATAGCGAGGGCGGGAGTTTGCCGCGCGCCAGGTCAAACGGTTTCGATAGGACAGCATTGAACCGACCAGGGAAGGCACTTTGTGCGCTATTTTTTCTGGAACTGCCAGGGCAAGGCATTTTCTGACGAGAAAGATGTGAACCCGGGTAAAAGGAGTTGAAAATAGACCTTGAAGGAATTAACCACGTAATTGATTTCCATAGTATTAATTAAAACATTTTATGGTATGAAATACATTATATGTTCAAATCATTTTCAAGTGTAACTCCACTTTAAAAAATCACCCAATGAACATTTAGATGTTTCCATCATGATATATTTTTCACAACTTCACTTGTAAATTTTTCATTATGTGATTTCATTAATTAAGAAAGAAGTATATTTTCATTTCTTTGTTTACATACTTATCCTTAAATGGATTTCAAGAAACAATGAAAATCCATCCACCATTTTGAATGGCAAGTGTTCAAGAAAGAAATATGATTAAAACAATTAACTAATTTTAGTTTTTTTCTTTGAAAAATCTTTTAAATGAATTTATACTATGTCGATTGATTCATTCACGATTATATGGAGGATTCATCGTACACTCTTTAAATTAATTTGAAAATCACAAGATATTCTGAAAAAAACATTTTCTTCCAATGTAAAACATTTTAAATTTCAGATATCATTTTATTCACAATGAAATTGTGTAGTCTTTAATGTTTTTGAAATGGACAAAAATTGTTGGAAAATTATTGTTTTTATGATAATAGATGAAAAACATTATAATGGATTTAAAAATCGCCATGATATCAGACATGTATTACATTTGATCATGAAAATCTTGCAAAATGAAAAACTTGACAAGTGAATGGATGTAAAATTGTGTATAGGCACATGAGATATAATGAAATACATTAAAAAAATTATTCATGTATAAATTAATTAAATCACAGATTTTTTCTTTTATTGTATTGACGTGTTGGAGATTAGAAAAACATAGAAGAATTATCATGTATGAATAAAAAAGTCATCCGAGTGGATTCTAAATAATTTTTTATTATTAATTTCGTGAACATTAAGTACATTGTAACATGAATTTTTTCAAGCTCTAGTTTCAACTCCTTTTACCAGGGTTCACATCTTTGTCTTCATAAAATGCATTGCCTGGGCAGTTTCAGAAAAAATAAACACAAAATGCCTTCCCTGGTCGGTTCAAGGCTGTCCTATCGAAACCCTTTGACCTGGCGCGCGGCAAACTCCCGCCCTCGCTATCGAGAGGCGCGAAGTAGGAAGCGATGCTCGCGCTCAATTCGTGTTCGCGAGGGCCCCGTAACTGTAATACCCGTGCCGCACAGGAAACGCGGCGCGCGGGCTATGCGAAACGTCAATAAACGCGAAAGTCGGGCCCCAGATGAAAAAGTCCGGTTTTCTTTCTGAGTCTGCTGTGGTGTTGTACTGCTATGCTGCTGTATTACTGACCTACTGCGTTGCTTTGCTGTAAGAGAACTCCCGCTGCCACCTTCACTGCTGGCGTCGGCACGACCATTCGGGCGCTTGCTGACCTGACGCGGCAGCAGCAGGCGGGCGGCCTGCGAAAGTAGTGCACCAGTGTTGACGTGGGCAGTGAGGAACGGTGCAGCGGTGTCCTTCTAGCCGTTTGCAATCCCCAGCCTCGTCTCCTCTCTCGTGGTCGGGCAGCCCCACCGGCAACGAATCCGTCTCGTAGTTCCGCTGGGAACAAGGTCAACTGCACCTGCCCTACTACCTCCTCTCCCACCGATGAGACCCGCTTGCTGTGGGTGTCGTGCCGAAGCGGGCATTGGCTATGGGCTGCGGCTGTCGAAGAGCAAGTGCGGCTCCCATGCCGTTACGTCCGTTTCCGAACATCCGCCCACTCGCTCACGTCCGTCCAGGTTTAGGAATTGCTCGCCGTACTACTACTAGTTTTGATGTTCGGCAGCCGCGTGCGAACTCCGATCCCCGTCTCAGCAACACGCTGGTGACACTCCTCAAAATCGCCTGCCGGCCGGCACACGCGCGCGTGCGGGCAGAGGCGATGAAGTTGCGTCAATGGCGGCGGCGACTTCCGTCCAGCCGCANCAAGAAAAGAAGGTCCAGAAAGTGGCTGGAACCCGCTGGAAAAGCGACTTGCGCGCCCGAATCGCGTTTTGGGACAAGACTAGGCTGGGTTGAGACTCCTTTGTTACTAGACCTATATAAGTAGTAACTTTCATGTACCATTTGCTATGTCTCAAGATTATTCAACTCTATTCTTCCATCACTTATGCCTAGACGTTCACATCTTTTCTAAGTGTGAGAGACATCACTTCTTTACTACCAAGAGGAGGAGGAAATCAGTTTCCAAGTCAGAACTCTACCGAATTTTCCTAGAAGGTTAGAAAGTGAGAGAGGGGATTTATGCGACGGATTTCTACACAAGACCGGAGGCCCAGACTACAGTACGCGCAATAGACCGAGGCAAGCGTGGGCGAGCGTGAGACGGCGAGAGAGAGCGCCGGGACGTCACGTGAGGCTACACGACTTTGCAAGGTGAGCGTGGGTGACTGGAGTGGGGTTCGAAGGGTTGGGTGCAGGGTCGGTTGGGACAGGAACAAGGAAAGAAAGGGACTACACGTGGCGAAGAAGAGAAGCAAGGGACGCGACATAGAGGTCAGCATCAACCGACGAAGAGGTGAGTGAGCTTTGATATTTTCTTACATTTCTGGAAAAAAAA
>SZWC01016111.1:0-24411 GCA_023375785.1 Penium margaritaceum
GGGGGGGGGGGGGGGTTGGGTTGGTTCTTCTGGAACAAGAGACACATCCTTCATGCAATGTACAGTGAGATAGGTCTTCACCCAGCGAGAGCTCAGCTGTTTCGGTGTTGTCTACCGTGTTTCTTCCAATCCATGTTGCAAAATATTACACTTCGACAGTCACAGACTCTTGTAATCCTCAGCATGCTTCCTTTCTACCACACCCTAATCGTGAAGGAAGTCGATCCCTTCACAACACTTTGTCTTTTCCCTCATGTGGTTCATCATAGTGGACCGCTGGAATGAGAGAGCAAGAGATGATGTTGCACTAGTTTGGGCGAGACTACCTTCTGTCGCCTCACACACTTGGATCAAAGTGTGTGGTCAGTTGCACCTGGACTTGGCGACGGAGCGGCTCTGGCTGTCCAGCTGTGCAGGAAAACTTGCACTTGAAAGTTAGTGCCATAATTGCAGGTAGGAGCGAGTAATGGTGCAGTTGGGAGCAATGATAAAGCATGGTTTGGGAACCCTCCTACACTGACCCAGGCCTTCACCTTTGTGAGGCTTGTCATTCAGTCTACCAGACAATGACGAAAGCACACTGTTGGTGTGAGGACTTTGGTCTGACATCCTTTTGAGGACAGCGAGGTTACTTAGGGTGCAGCACGATGCTATGGTCCAGGTTATGCTGGTCGAGACCCGCGCACGTGGTGAGTTTCACCGGTGTGATGTGGAGACCCATTGCCTCTATATGTTATGTATGATCCATGCTAGGTTATGCTGGTCGAGACCCGCACACCTGTTGAGTTCTACCGGTGTGACGTGGAGACCCATTGCGTACATGTGTTATGTATGATCCATGCATGATGTGGTCGAGACCTGGGCACCCGGAGACACGTTTCCGGGGTCACGAGGAGACCTGTTTCTCTGTCTCTCTTGCTTGATGCTTGACACGTAGGTGTGTGATTCACTTCGTGCATGGTCGAGACCCGGGCATTTGGTCGGATGCACCATTGTCAAGAGGAGACCCTGTGCTGTGGTATGCTTGATCAGTGCTCGCTATGATTGGTTCCCTGAGCCATCATCTCTTGCCTTTGCTCAGACATCATTATGTTGACAGTTGTGTCAGCGAGGGGGAGTGTTGCTGTGTGTGGCTTCCACCTGTCACGAGCGACGGCAACGAGAGCAGCGCTACAGGAGAGCGCGACGACATGATCCCGGATGCAGACGCAGCTGGCACCGGAGCACCGACGAGTGGTGACTCCATCCACCAGCAGCTGCCAGAGAGCTGCCACGACGCCCTGGGTGCTTGCCGGGGTGCTTTGCGGTTTTTTCTGCAGACGCTAGAGTTTTCTCGGTGGACTGGCTCTTGAGCCCGATTTGCATGTTTTGTATTTCCTGTCCACCGATCGGTGCCAGACTTGTGTGTGTGACCAGTCGTAGCGTCCAGCTTGAGATTCTGCATCTCTAGGTTCAGACTGCGTAGCGTTCTGATTTGTCTGCGCAGAGTTACGGCCAAAATAGTGTTTTTGGGCCGGTTTTAGGACAGACCTTGCACTGCCGCGTGCGACACCTGTCGTGCGCCGCGGCAGGTATTCATACTGTGGACTTGTCATTTGTTATCTCTCTCTGCATTTATATTCAGTTTTTGAGTTTCCTGACACTCTGTTCGTGTCCCAACCTAGACCCTTGCAGTTTTGTCTTTAACTTGTGACTGTTGTCACACGCTGTCCTGGCGCTGATGCCTAGTGTCGCGGCAAGTGGTTAGGAAGGTTCTAGGAAACTTCTCATGGTATCAGAGCAGTACCAGTGGATGAGGCAGTAGTTGCAGTAGCGGTGTCAGTCGGCACATGTGGAGCAGACGTCCGTTCCGCTACATTGGTGACCAGTGGCGTGTCGCCAGACGTCCAGGCAGTGGGCGTGTCGGCAGCCATCGACGTCGTGACAGTAGCATCAGTTGCAGTCACTACTACTGACGGGATGTTGGCATTAGACGCGGCTCTGGGAGGAGTCTCAGGTGACGAGATCCCCTCGTCTCCTGTCCACGGGTTGGTCTGCCGAGTCCCCACAGCTCCTGCCGAGGTGCCAGTCGTGGGGAGGGAGGTGTGTCCGTTGACGACCGCGGCGGAGCTCGGCATTGGTGATGCGATTGCTCTACAGTGCAGGATGATTGAGGCGGATGACGCCACACAGCAGACTAAGCTAGCGGAGAGTTCAGCAGGGGGAGACATTCTCTGTGATGGAGACTCTTCGTCAGAGGAGGATTGGTCTGATGCTGAGTCAGAGTCGAGGATGGAGTTGGTGATCGTTGATGTTTTGGCGGATGACGTGACGACGGCCGATGCCGGAGCTGCGCCCGACGATGCGCACGCTCGTGCATTAGCTGGTGTGGAGAGAGCTGCCATGGTGCCAGGAGCAGCAGCAGGAGGAGCAGGTGATACAGATGCTGATGCTTGGCCCACGGCAGACGCCCAGGTGGTTCTGGCAGATAGTGCTGGGCAGCAGGAGGAGGTGATTGACTGCCAGGACGAGGCAGACCTCCTCGGTGAGGACCAGTCGTCCGTCGTGGAGTGGTCGGACGCGGGGTCGGAGGCAGACATAGAGGCCCAGTGCGCTACCGTTCTTGCAGTAGCCGCGGCTAGAGCACGCGATAGCCTCTCGGTGAGAGCAGACGTCCGCGTGTGCGGCATGGAGGATGTAGAGCGAGCTGCAGACATCCGACACCTCGCTACCCTCACAGGTGTCGTTGACACCACGGCGGCTCCAGCCGATGACATAGCTACGCTCGTCCGAGCTACAGTTCCTGTACCCGAGCGCCTACGCTCCACGGTCGACGAGCATGAGGCAGTGGTGGCTCGAGCGGAGGCGCACGTGCAGAGTCTCATGGCTGAGCTCCAAGAGGCCAGCAGCTGTTGGTACACTATAGATGCTTCTGCACGACAGGTTGCTGAGATGTGCATGGAGGATGTGCACACACGTCTCGAGGCTACGGAGTGGTCCCTACAGGATGCACGTTGGCGACGGGCGGACGCACATCAGCAGGTGGACGATTGGTTGTGCACCAGGGGCTCGACGTTTTTGCAG
Source organism: Penium margaritaceum (assembly GCA_023375785.1). Taxonomy (NCBI): domain Eukaryota; kingdom Viridiplantae; phylum Streptophyta; class Zygnematophyceae; order Desmidiales; family Peniaceae; genus Penium; species Penium margaritaceum. Next base: position 3,064 of record SZWC01016111.1, read on the forward strand.
GGTGTATGGGTTCGTGATGACAGCGACGATGCTGCAGCGGCAGATACACCGACGGATGACGACATCTGGCCACCTGACACCCGAGTGTCGAGTGTGTCAGCAGCAGCCAGTGACTCCGCAGCACCACCCCCTTTTGGTGCAGGTGCTACGGATGTGGACACGCTCAGTGGTGATGACCTCCTGCCAGCAGCTGGTGATCAGGCAGCAGCTGAGTCGCCTATTGGCGTGGAGAGCTTCCTACGTGACGAGGAGACGAGGATGCAAGAGGCAGTGACTCACGCCAACGCGCACATGATGGAGGTCCACCATCAGATTCATTCTGCAACTGACCGCCTGCACGCCGTAGATGCAGCTGGCCGGCAGGCTGCCGCAGCAGAGCTCGATGAACTGCACACGCGTCTCGACACAGCGCAGTCCGTGTGGCACCATGCACCACAGCAGCTGGCATGCATACGGGAGGCGATACAGTTGGAGGAGGCCCTCAGCGCTGCACCAGTCATATCAGCAGATGACGACAGTAGTGACGACTACAACAGCAATGACGATGACAGCGACAACGCCGCTCCGGGGTGAGGCTATGTGCGGACACATCCAGCATCGTCGTCACCCTTGCTATTGCTGTGTAGGGGTATGTGGCCATGGGGGAGCCGCGCTCCCTCCTCACGGATTGTGTTGGGAGCAGCCATCAGCTTTGCTCGTACTGTCAGCCTATGCAGCCCAGGGGGAGTGTTGGTGTGAGGACTTTGGTCTGACATCTTTTTGAGGACAGCGAGGTTACTTAGGGTGCAGCACGATGCTATGGTCCAGGTTATGCTGGTCGAGACCTGCGCACCTGGTGAGTTTCACCGGTGTGATGTGGAGACCCATTGCCTCTATATGTTATGTATGATCCATGCTAGGTTATGCTGGTCGAGACCCGCACACCTGTTGAGTTCTACCGGTGTGACGTGGAGACCCATTGCATACATGTGTTATGTATGATCCATGCATGATGTGGTCGAGACCCGGGCATCCGGAGACACGTTTCCGGGGTCACGAGGAGACCTGTTTCTCTGTCTCTCTTGCTTGATGCTTGACACGTAGGTGTGTGATTCACTTCGTGCATGGTCGAGACCCGGGCATTTGGTCGGATGCACCATTGTCACGAGGAGACGTTGTGCTGTGGTATGCTTGATCAGCGCTCGCTATGATTGGTTCCCTGAGCCATCATCTCTTGCCTTTGCTCAGACATCATTATGTTGACAGTTGTGTTAGCCAGGGGGAGTGTTGCTGTGTGTGGCTTCCACCTGTCACGAGCGACGGCAACGAGAGCAGCGCTACAGGAGAGCGCGACGACATGATCCCGGATGCAGACGCAGCTCGCACCGGAGCACCGACGAGTGGTAACTCCATCCACCAGCAGCTGCCAGAGAGCTGCCACGACGCCCTGGGTGCTTGCCGGGGTGCTTTGCGGTTTTTTCTGCAGACGCTAGAGTTTTCTCGGTGGACTGGCTCTTGAGCCCGATTTGCATGTTTTGTATTTCCTGTCCACCGATCGGTGCCAGACTTGTGTGTGTGACCAGTCGTAGCGTCCGGCTTGAGATTCTGCATCTCTAGGTTCAGACTGTGTAGCGTTCTGATTTGTCTGCGTAGAGTTACAGCCAAAATAGTGTTTTTGGGCCGGTTTTAGGACAGACCTTGCACTGCCGCGTGCGACACCTGTCGTGCGCCGCGGCAGGTATTCATACTGTGGACTTGTCATTTGTTATCTCTCTCTGCATTTATATTCAGTTTTTGAGTTTCCTGACACTCTGTTCGTGTCCCAACCCAGACCCTTGCAGTTTTGTCTTTAACTTGTGACTGTTGTCACACGCTGACCTGGCGCTGACGCCTAGAGTCGCGGCAAGTGGTTAGGAAGGTTCTAGGAAACTTCTCACACGCTACTTTCTGGCCTGGGGTTCTCTTAGGGAGCTTGCAGTACGATCGACAATCCCTGACTCGGGCATCCTCCGTTTTCCTTGAAAACTGGACCATACCAAAAAATGGACCGCGGACACAATCATGTAGTCAGAATCAGATAGAACAACCACGCAACAAAGTTATGGCAGCCTGAACTTAGGCAGATGCTGTTCCACTCAGAACAATCGCCTATGACTATTGGTGACATGTGTAGGTGGTGGTGCTTGCTAGCATAGACCATGCACACGATAGGAATCGCGTGCAGGGCCATGGAATGGAGCCAGCAAAGATGTCAGCAACGTAGAATGTGACGTGAAAGGAGCAACAGGAGCTAGTCTCAACGAAGTGATGTAGACCGGTTGGCCAGGATTGTATTTACTAGAAAGTTGCGTGACTAAGCCATGTGTGGTGAGGTGGGTGAATGCAACAAGTCACACCAAGCGAGAGACGCCATGGATGCGATAACTTGCTTGCAAAATTGCGCACTCAACCAAGACAAGACAGAAGGAGGGGGGAACGAGCGAGACTAGTACCGGTGAGCACTCACCCACCATGAGCGTCAAACTCGGGTGAGCAAGTGCCGCAACCAGGGGTTCGAGCCCGACCGTTCGGAATAAACCGAGGGCGGCTTCTCACCGACGCACGGTCAAGATCGGCACGGTGGCCCCCTAGGGATCAGCACCCGGGAAATATGCAGCTCCCCCATCACATGCAAGGCAAGGTAACATGATGCAAGGCACGGCAGTGAGAATGTACGGGCCCTAGAATCTACCGCATCACAGAGAGTCATAGAAATTCATGGAGAGTCATGCAATGGTCACGTTTGTGCCCGAGGGCATTCCTGGGCCCAGCAGCAGCAGCAGCTTGAGGGCGTCAACGGCTCCAACCAGGATGGGCACATCGGACGCTTCCCCAGGTGGGACCATTGTCACTTAATCTGTACAAGGTATGTGCAGAGAGTAAGAGGCAAGAGGGCATAGAGTTGTGAGTGGCCAACGAACTTCAATAGGGATGCCATGGAGACATCGAGCCTGACCGTGAAGCGAACGTGCTTCTGGTGCTTTCTCAGATGCCGGGATAAATTCGTGTGGTCCCGAGGGATGAGCAACCTGGCATCACCTGCTTGTTGCATGCATGAGTGAAAAACACTTCAACAACATCGACCACGAGCGAATGTAGATGCATGCTGTCCTGTGCTGTGTGTGCTCCGTGTCATACTCGAAGATCACCAAGTACGTCAACTTTGATCATTACAGTCAAGCTCTCAACAAAGCTAGAGTAGATGCCGTGGTTGCCGCTTGTGCACTTGGCCGAAGAACTAGCAATGTGTGCTCCATGATGTGTACATTGACCTTGTACCTTATACCCTTAATCTAAATCAATCACTTGCAGCGATAGCGTGTGCGTGCGAAAAGAGTCAAGAGGTCACTTGTGTGCTTGTATTGCATCCATAACCAACACTCTTCGATGACCCTCAGACGAACAACCCACACACACATGACAAGATGAGTAAAACACACCACTCATTGTTCACAAGAGAAAGCCATCCTCAATTGGGTGCATCACAAGCACGAAGCAAGCCAACAGCGTGCACAACTGCCTTGAACATGCCACTACTTAATGCCTTGGTGAAAAATCCACACGCTGCTGACGAGTATCAACCCAAACGCCCTGGTCCTCTCTGGCAAAAAATGCGCCCACACACAAAATGATGCTCAATGTTGATGTGCTTTGTCCGTGAATGACGCATGCCATCGTGCTGAGCAATTGCCTTCGTGCTTTGATTGTCGCAACGCAGAGTGATGCAGAGGATGGGGACACGCAGATGTTGTAGCAAGCATGACAACCATGCGCTCTCACATGTACCTATACTGAGTGCGACGGACTCGGCCTCGCTCGAGGTACGTGAAAAAAATCGACGTTTTCCACTCTTCTAGGAGACAGTTGTCCCACCAACAAGGAAGATGTACCCAGTGTGACTGCGTGCATCTGTGTCATGTGCCCAATCATAGTCGGTGTAGCCATCGACGACCAAAAAGGGCTATGCACAATAGCACATTCCAACTCGCGTTGTGGCGAGTGCGTAGCGGACCACGCACAAGGCAACCTTAAGGTGTCTGTGACGGGGTTGTAGTGAGAATTGGGCTAGGAAGTCGACTAGAAAAGGCCACATCCGCCCGGGTGGTAGTGGCAAGGTACATGAGGGATCTAACCACACTCAGGTAATCATCGACGCCGACTGTCTCCCCTGTTTGTGCTGGGTTAAGGGATTTCAGTAGCCGTTGACACGTTGGGGTCATTGGGGTAGAGGCAGTGGGGATATCGTCCAGCAAGGTTGCAAAGCTGTCGCCTAGGCTGCGGACATAGGCGGTCCTGATGCACATGCAGGGTGCAACATTGACAATTGTGCTCAAGCTCCATCCCGAGGAACACTTGTGCTGGGCCCGGATCCTTCATCCTTTATGTGGACGGTAGCAGTGACTTGATCGCCTGGACAACCACAATGTTGGGTGAGGTGATAAGCAAGTCATCGACGTAGACCAGAATGGCTATAAAAATCTCAGACGGGGGGCTTAAGAAGAGCATTGGATCTATCGTGCTACGATGATGTCCACCTGTTTCAAGGGTGTAGGAGATATTCATGTTCCACTAGCATGGCGTCTGCTTGAGGCCGTAAAGAGACACTCCATTGATACATGGCGGTGTCGTCACCTCGCGCATTGGCTACATTGTCGGCGTCATGCCGCTTTGTGCCGGCCACGTGCCACATAGGTTACGACCGTCATGGGGTCAATACTCTAAAAAGAAAGGAAGAATTTCCCTTGCGTTTCGAAGCCCCCACCAGACGAGGCTTATCGTGCTGGAAAAAAACTGACAGAGTTTCTCCTTCACTGGCGCATATGGGGGTCTGCCAACGTTGACTGGGGACTGTACACCGTTGATCCTGCTCGATTTGTTGCATCTGTTACGTAATGTCTTTTACACCAAGCTAGAACTGTTGCGTTAGTCTGGGCAGTTCTATCTTGGAATGAAGTGTGCGGCCTGCTGCGCCAAGACATAGTACCTGAGCATCGTTGGGTGCTTAGCTATGAGAGGAAAACTTGCACTTGAAAGTAAGTGCCAGATTTGCACTTAGAAGTGAGTAACAACTGAGTTGCTGGCAATAACGTAGCTTGGTATGAGACCCATGCTACACTAACCTAGGAACTCACCTCATTGAGGCTTGTTACTCAGTCTATCAACCAATCAAGAAAATGCGCTATTTTCTGGGCTGTGGGATTTTCTCGGTCAGCCATGGCAAAGGACGGACAGTCTCAAACCCGGACGTTGTCAGGTTTTCCTGAAAGCTAGACCTTACCAAAGCATGCACGCGGCAAATGCAGTCGTGCAGTCAGAATCAGTTAGAAAAATCACACAACAAAGTTATGGTTGCATGAACAAAGGTAGACTCTGTGTTACTCAGAACAACCACAAATGACTTTCGGTAACATGAGTAACGGGGGCGGTTGTTGATGGAGCAGATCGCACACTGCTACCAAGTGGAGAAGTCCACATGAGGAGGAAAAAGATACGTCTTTTACAATGCAACGACGTCCCCTCCATCGCTCAGTACCCGCCATTGTCAACGTCCGCTGAGTCGGTTCTTTGCACGATCATGTACACCAATCAAGAGGTCACATCACACATTAGTGAGACAGTGCACACAAAATTCACAACAGAGAGGATCCCCTTCAGCAATGTACATCGGAAGAGCACACACCGTGAGGAACACAATGTGACAGACGGTGCTTGAAACGGTAGAGAGACAAAAAGTACATGCTTGAAAGAGAAAAAGTTAACAAATGGTTGAAAAAACAAGGAACACAAGTTTGGGGATATACTCTAGCCCACACGTATGCATGGAATCACACAAGTTGTGAAAAACTACTAGGAAACTTCCTAACCTTGCTGCCGTTGATGTGGTAAAACTCTCCACTCATCTTGTGCACTAGCAAGCAAGCAGGCGGGTGAGGATAAGGAGACACACAAAGTAGCATAGTAATGCAGAGAGAATTGAAAAATGACAAGCACACAATATGAGTACATGTAGTGGTGCATAGCGGGTTACGCACGTGGCAATGTCAGTTTGTCATAAAACAAACACAAAACCACTGTTTTAGCCACAACTGTGCGCACTATCATCCAAACACAACACTGTATAAACAAAGCAATGTAGAATCTAGAATTGGTGGACACATAGTGCAAAACTTGTAACTCTGGATCTAGAACCAGGCCACAGAGAGAACTCTAGTTATTGCAGAAAAACTGCAAAACACCCCAATAAGCACCCTGCTCGTTGTGGGAGCTCTCCACAAGCTGTTGGTGGATGGGATCACCACTTGTCAGCGCTCCAACGCCAGCTGGGACGGACGACATCAGGGACTTGCACGAGTATGGACACAACCAAGTGGTCACAGTAAATTGTACAGACGGACGGGAACGACTCAAATCATAAGAAGTCCAACCAACCGAGGTGCAAGCTCCTAAACAACAGCTGGCCAGGACCTGGAAGACGTATGATCACCTTGGCTATCAGGATAACAAACCAAAAGAGTTGGGAAATGGTATCTCTGCAACTTTCCCTGCCACTTGCGTTCCCATCATGGTGCCATCTGGAGTGTCTTCTACCTCTAATTGTCCTTTTCCTTTGTCCCCATCTTTCTCATTGTTAAGTCCTTCCTCTGCATCCTCCGACCTTTCTCCTATGTCTTCTCTTATTTCCCCTGCTAGTACCTCTTCCTTTGACTTCCTAGTAGCTCCAAGTCACCTATTGCTAAGGTACTGTCCAGTACTGAGTTGCGTGTTGCTCAGGTTCTATCCACCATCTAGTCCCTGGCCCTCGCCACCTCAGTCTTGCTCTCTTTCAAGCCATACTCTCGTGGATTTCAGCTTCATGGCCTTACCTCTCACAACAACATTGTGTCAAGAGGCATTGGGTTGCGTTCCTTGGGTCTCACCACCACGGCACTGAATGGACCTGGTTTTTGCGTTATGCACCCTAGCACTACCGTTGGATACTCCATCTCTGAGGATGTTCACCATGTCATCACCACCTCAGTGGCAGGCTATTTGTGCCTCCTTTTCTTCCAGTGGTCTTTTCTTTGAAGAACGAGCCCATGATTCTCTGTGAGGCTTGTATGGCCACAGATGCCTGTCTCTGGAAGACCTCCATACAAGAAGAACTTAGTGCGCTCTGTAAGCATGATTTTGATAAACTTGTTGACTTGCCACCTGTTAAGATGTCTCTGTGTTTGGTCTTCTAACACAAGTTAAAGCCCAACAACATGGTTGATTGCTACAAGGTGTGTCTTACCGCCCAGGGGTTCTATTGAATCATTGGTGCTGACTTTGACAAGCCGTTTGCGTCTGTCGGGTGCTACACCTCTACTCATGCTCTTTTGAGCCTGAAGGCACACCATGACTGGGAGTTTGCATAGATGGATGCAAACAAAGCCTTCCTACATGGCATGTTGGATGAGGAGATTTACATGGTGCAACCACCCGGCTTCACCAATGGAACCAACAAGTTGTGGCAAATTTGCAAGGTTTTGTATGGCTTGAAGTAGATAAAACATGGAAGTCACCACCACCACCCTTAAAGAAGGGGATTTCTTTGTAGTATTGTGGACCCTGCATTATTTCTCAGTGCACCCTTCTCACCTCTTGTTGTCATTCTCATCTACATTGATGTTCTCCTCATCACCTCTATGGCTCCCTCTGGTGTTTGGTCAGTGAAGTCCCTTCTACAGTCTGTCTAGAAAATGAAGGACCTTGGTCTCGTTCGCATTTTCTTGGCATGGAGCTCAAGCATGACACTCCTAAACATACTCCATGAACATCAAGTAGCGTACATCCGCAACCTAGGTGAGCGCTTTGCTCCCTCTCTAGCTGCTTTCCTCCCTACCTTGACACTTAGGATGCCTGCTGGTTTTTGATGATATTGCATCTGTCACAATCTTGGAGCGGGGGTTGATGTCACTTGTTTCGTTCAGGTCATTGGTTCTCTTATCTACCCGTTCATGATGACACACATTGATGTGACATTTTCTGTCAACTATTCGGCACAATTCTCTCAGGAACCGTGTGAACACCACATTTGTTCCATTCTTTGTACAATAAGCTACGTGCTCTCCACTGCACGGATAGGGCTGACCTGCTGAGCACACCCCTCTGTTGTTGTCGAAGGTTACACAGACAATGGCTGGGCACATGATGCCAACACTTGTAGCCAGTCTAGATGTATTCTTGGTTGGTGACATTGTTGTACCTGGGAAAAGGGACACATATGGATTTTTCCACACGCAGCTCTAGTCAGGCAAAGTATGTGTCTGTCAACTAAGGTACATGTGAGAATGTCTGGGTGTGTTACCCACTACAACAACTAAATGTGCCCGTTGGTTGTATGACCCTGCGCTGTGACAATCAAAGCAAAAAGGCCACTGCTGAAAATCATGGCATGCATCATTCACGCACAAAGCACATCAACATTGAAATGTACTTTGTTTGTGAATGTATTGCTATAGGTTTTGTGAATATTGTTTCGGTGGACACATGGTCATAGTGCGTTCACTTCTTCACCGAAGCACTTAGCTCCGGCACATTCAACTTTTTTGTTCATGATGTGGTATTGTCTCGCACGCGCTCACGACCTGACTCATCTTGCTAATTGATTTGCCTCGTATATCTCTCCATGTACATTCCTACCATCTCATGTTCATGTCGTGCTCTCCTTTGTTGCATGTAACATTGAACCTTTCCAGGCCACAGGGGGCATTGGGATTGACCAACACCTCCCGTCTTCAAGGATTGACCTAGTAATGCAGTGTTTTTTTCTCACTCGCCTCCACTCACATGTGTTTATGTAGAAGAATGAACCAACATGTCTTTTATGCACACTAGAGAAACCCTAGGAAGCCTCCTTGTCTTTATGTTGCCGACGTGACGATACTGTCCAGTAAGCTAAGACCCTAACAAACAAGTAGGTACAAGAAATGTTTATGGTTAGGCTACTGATACGCGCAGATTCTCATAAAATCCAATGGGTTCGTAGTGTAGAGAGGAACAAAAAATGACAAGAACACAAAAGAAATACCCGACGTGGCGCGCGGTGGGTGACCTACACTACAGTGTTAGTTTTTGCCATTACTCTCCGCATAGGCATCCAAACGTAACACAGTTTAAACCTAGAGATGCAGAATCTTGGTCAGGACACTTCAACTGGTCACATGCACAGGTTTGGCACCGATCGGTAAACACGCAATGTAAAACGTGCAAATCAGACTGGAGGACTGTAGGGAAACTGCAGAGCACTCGAGCAAGCACCGAGGATGTCGTTGCAACTAACTGAAAAGTTCTAGTGGGTAGGATCACCACCAGTCGGTGCACCGATGCCAGCTGGGTCACATCAAGGATCTGCATGAGTATGGACACGTCCAAGTGGTCACAAAAACCTCTACCGACAGATGGGGAGGGATCACTTCAAAGCCCTCCCCTATGACCTGATGGTATGAATGTCCATACATGTGTAGAAATGATACATGCCTGCAATGAGGTGCTCAATGTTTCACACAAACACAATCCATTCTCAGCTACCCTGAGGCAAGGAGAGAAGCCTGAGATAACTAATGAAAAATACAAAAGTTTCCGTGCACCTGTACCTTGGTTTGGAAGTCATTCCACTACATGTCCGCGCCAACCTTGATGACGAGATCACATGTCGCTTTACAAGATCAAGCACAAAGTGATGCTCAAAAACAATGTGCTTTGTGCATGCATGAAATACAATAGATTCCTCCGCAATGGAAACAACATTCTAGTTGTCAAAATTCAAAACCATGCAAGGCACAAATTGACGCACTCTGCAAGATAAACACTACTGCCACACCGCCTTTGTAGCCCCAGCCACTGGAGGAATATTGCCAGCCTCTCATGAGTTACGTACAATACAATCCTAATCGCCACTACACCATGACGTAATGGTACCACCTAGAAGGAACACATAGCCTGTTTGAGTGTGCCCATCAAGAATCCAGCCCAATCACTGTTTTTTTCACCACTAAACACTTCCATGAAGTGCATAGCCCAAGGTGCGTCGTGGAAACCACATACCACACCAATTGCATAGACCCATGAAGGGCTCTTGTCCGAGCACATTGCAAGAAATATTTTGGGAAGTTGACTGTGAAGGCGATGTTGGGTCGTGTGGTTGTGGCCAAATACATCAGAGATGTTACATCCATTGTCTCCCCTAGCTGTGCTCAATCATCCACCTTGAGACATCCTATGTGTGAGGTTTCATGGGATTGAGGCTATGGGAACTGAAACATGAATTGTAGCAAACCGCTCCTCTAAAACCCGTGTATAACTTGCCTGATGCAACAAGAGTGTCTGTCGTTGAAAACTACGTACAATTTCCATCTCAATGATCAAAGCTATAGGACCAAGGTCCTTCATCCCATCGTCACCTGAAGGATTGCCTTGGCCTCTTTGATTGCATCCATCATCCGCATGGACGAAGATGGTAGTGAAGCTTTCAGCCATCCATGTGAGAACGAGGGATGGGTGAGTCTCACTCTATACATAGCAGACATGTGTCAGTATGTCAAGGATCTCTAAGTTCTAGCACCAAGATGACTACTTCAACTTTACAAGGCTCGGTGACAAGGCAAGACCTTGTCACCGACCTCAAAGCTTGAATGGTGGACCTTGTAGAGTACCATGGAGAAACACGTTACTCACATCCATCTAGTGTAGCTTCTGGTTGTGGTAAGCAACAATCCCAAACAAGGCACGAATGGTGGTCATGCGGCCAATGGATACAAATGTGTCAGTAAAATCCACACCCTCAACTTGTGAGAATCCCTTGGCCTTCAATCGAACATTAGAGCAATCCAATAATTTCATGCTTCACGTTCTTGTCAAAGACCCACTCGGCCTGTGCAACCTTCCTCCCTAGTCAGTGGTCAACAAGCTCATAAACACCGTGCTCATGGATGGCTCTAAACTCATCCTCATAAGCAGCATGTAGGAACTCTGCGTCTTTCCGTAAAAGTGCATTCATCAATATTCCTGGATCACGCTACATCTTGAGAGCTTCGGGTGGCCAAAGCACACACCTCCACACTTGATCTGATCAAAACAAGATCAGCTATGACAATGAAAGCAACTGAGAACTTAGGAGAAAACAACTCATGGCAATCAAGGCACCCCGGATACACCTCGATGTAGTCTACTTGGACACTCTGGTAAAGGGTCTTCATGCCAGGCTCGCAACTCTGAACACTAGGAGCTAGGTGTTTGGACACGAAGTCACCCGTTTGTTGTGCCCTAGAGGCCATTGGTCAGAGACGACCACGGGGCTCAAGAGTAGCCGGATGATGAGCTGCTCATGTTGGGCTATGCAGCAAGTGGCTGGGCCACAACCGCAAGGTCTATGGACTCACAAGGAAGGGGAGAGGGTAGAGGATAATCATGGATGGGTGCTGGCTTGCACGTAAGGGAAGTACGCACATACATAGGAGTAGATGCGACAAGAGATGTCATCGGCACATGATCAGTTCTCTTAGAGGACACATACAACGGCACTAGATTAGGTGTGCTGGAGGAGGCTGACTCTGGCACGGGATCAAGTGTGCTAGAGGGGACTGACGAGGCTATTGGATCCATAGCCAAGATGGCCAGAACGTCAACAGCCGAAGATCAGACCACACATGAGGAGTTCCAGTCCGATACATCTGGAACTAGAATCCTCCATCTGCTGGGGAGCCTCAAAAGTGGGAACGTGGTTGGCGACCAGCGAAAGAATGATGGAAATGCTGCGGCAGGGGAGAGCCTAAAAGAAGAGAGCATCTTGAAACTTGACAATATGATGGCGAGTGGAATCTGAAAAACGCCAAGCCTACAATAGTGAGAAGATACGCAGGAAGGCATACATGCGACCCCGAGGTGAGACCTTGGACCCATACGTAGCCTTGGTCCACAAAACACAAGCAAGTGACCCCCAGACTTTTGTTATGCATGGTGGAAAACACCATGTATAACAAAAGAATGTGTCCATCTTGCCTAAGAACTCGCTGCCACGATCCAAGCGGAACGTGGGAAAAGTGTGACAAGATTGGTGCTCAATAGTCACTTGCCATAGGCAAACGACTCAGACGGAATCCCTGTTATGATGGAGGCCGTAGAACCACCGCCTCTGGGTGAATTCATTAGCCAAAGTAAGAAAAAAACCGACCCCAGTATGAGAGGGGCTTGATTGGGAGTGGACTGAAAAAGTCTGAGTGGACGAACTCTAGTAGATAGAGTGACCATAAAGTGGAGTCATGGTGAATGTATTGATGCACCTTATCCGAGGAAAAAAGTACAATCGGTCTTGGACGTGTTCCAGAAGGAAGATGTGTCAAGGCCATGGGTTGGTTTAGTTTGAATGAGCTTGGGTAAACTGTCACAGCTCACATAGCAAATGCAACGTTGCAGAGAGTGCTTGTTCTTACGGGAGAGAACACCGGCAACAAACTCACACACATAAGACAGCGAAGGAGAAGAAGAAGATAGAGTAAAGCGAGACACACCTAAAAGGTTATCAACAACAGAGGCACATGTGTTGAGAGTAGTCACTTTGGCAAAGTCAGCAGAGCGCTCAACACTAAGACCTCTTGTTGACATGATATATACACCATGGAATGACCGCACTCTATTTGAAGCTCAGCAAAGGACTCGGGAAAACGACGAACATCATGTGCTTGTGGCTCGTCAAGCAAGTTGTAACTGTCAAGTCCATCCTCATCCCAAGCCCAATCGGCTCCTCCACAAGCATCATCATGGGCATCAGAAATAATGGTACCAGCTATGTGGATACTACCTACCTATGATGACACATGAGTATTTCCATGAGTGGTAAGTGCCAGCAACTGACGAGGCTCCACGATGGTGTGATACCGAGGATCTATGTCTTTGGCATTATCCAAAGTGGTAGAAGGCTCAGTTGTTGTCGCAGTCATTACGTGGCCCTCTTGGGTGGTGCGAAGAGACATCCTACTGGGACCAGTAGTAGCGGGGCCGTGCAGGTTCCCTCTCAACGCATGAGATGTTTCAAACCCCCCATTCAGTTATCTTGACAAAAGTCACAAACCCCTCTATAGAGAGGCTTGTGATCGTTCTTTGACATCGTTGACATCAGTATGTTGACATAGGATGCCATCTGGCGTTAAAAAAATGACAAAAAGGTTTTGGATACAACATTTTTTTGTATGCTCACTGGATGTGACGTGATTATCATGCAAAAGAGTTCCAAGTTTGGGTATGGCGTGATTAATGTGCAAAACATGGATACAACTATAGGTATCAAGACTTTCATTGATATACAGTCACTCCACTATTTTACAATAGAATTTGTGTTTTTTCTTTCCTGAAGAATTTGTCCGTAGTGCCTTGTTCTACCCCATTTCCAACACGGAGTCATGACTACGTTTTTTCGATAGTCCTTAATGCTATACCCTGTCCCCGTGAATCGGAAAGGCTGATTATTGAAATGCATTCATGCCGAATTCCCATCAGCCACTTTGTAGATAGCCATGATGATAACCAACAGCCGAATCCAAGAATGTGGTTGAATTGCATCAAGGCGAATAGTTGCGAGTGTAGTCTCGGGATAGCAATGCTTTTCATTTATACATGCGAAACAAAAATGTGCGATGTTTGACGTTTTGTTCGACAAGACCCGTAGTCAGCAACTTAGAAGCAATCATAATAGACAACGCACGGATGAGATGCCAAAGTTTGTTGGGGATGGATCACTGAGATAGTTTTGCAAACAAACTAAGTTGAATGGCGATCAAAATGATGGAAAAATCATGTGGAAGCAAATTGTTAGTGGCCACAAGAAACCTTGTTCAAAATGGAACAGGTTCACCGCCTATTTCTTTTCAAATGACTTGCTTTTGCATCTTTCACGGCTGCTAGTTAGAAAGTATTGCGTCGAGCCAAAGTTGGCTTTAAGGTTCTCGTCATCCGGTGAACCATTTCAGGCTAATCATAGATTCACTTTTAATTAGACTTGACAGATAGATGGGCACACCTTGTAGGTGATTCGGCACTAATATTTGAATTCGTGGGTATAAACATTTTTGGGGGTGTAACTTAGGTTTGTAGGGTGTTTTCTTTGCTTGTATGTTTTCAATAACAAACAAAAGGGACAGATGGTAGTCATGATTTCGTTCCTATGAGGATCATTTTCCCCTTCCCGGGCTCCAGTTCCATTCTGAAGTGCTTGTCTTATCTATGTCGTTCAACAGAAAGTGCGCAATCACCGTTTTGTACGCTTTGATCATTGGCGTCTAGATTTTTGGCAGTATCTATTGGTGCTTAGCTTCTTGTGCGAATGCTTTGTAGATGCAGCTTTGCACTCGTCCAAGTCGCCAAGCGAGGTGCCATGATTGCACCTTGTTAAAGGTGTGCACATGTTGAGTGCAAGTCAATCATCGCTGCCAACAACACAACATGTCTCGTCTCAAGTCATTTTTCTCCAAGGTTTCCTCAGAGGAGCACCGCCGATGTTGAGAAAGCACTCTCCAGACCAAAGCCCATCGCTCTGTCAGAATGTGTTCCTGGGCGTCCGCATAGAACCAGCCTATTCCTTCCATCGTCCGTCCCACTGTCTCCCATCCACTGTCCCTACAACCCCGTGTACCCAGTCCACCGACACCCCGACCAATGAGCGGCTACCGACATGTTTCGCCAGGAACATCCTCTCTGACGATGAAGAGGTCGACAACGTCGGGACAGTTGACCCTGTTGATTCAGACCCAACTGACGCTGCTTGGAAGACCGACGCTCTGATGTAGAGGTAGCCGACGGTGCTAAAGCAGAATCCGTGGCTGTCTGATACCATGATGAGGAGGACCCTATTGACGCAGCAGTAGTGGATGAGGATCCACTTGTGACATTCCACGATGACGTGGAAGTGTTGATAGACGCTATGATGTTAGCGGACAAGATGGTGGCACGAGAGGCGGAGCTTTCTTCGGATGCAATTGACTAGGCAATCGTCGAGTACGAGGATGGCATCCAAGACGTGCTAGCGCTACCACCCGCACTGGAGTGGGGGCCATCCACGTCATCGGCAATGAAGAGAGGCCCTTACATGGATTGGTTTGGATTAGGGCATGTGTCCATCATCCATGCCGTCGTCCTCAAGCATAGTGGCAACATCTCCAAGGCCATCGCATGGTTACGCATGCACTCCTCTATTTATGAGCGGCTCTCCTACTTTATAGTCAAGGGTTGGTAAGATTCTCGCACTACCACCCTCCGACCTGCGTATGCACCAGCAATTGTAGCCATGCCCGACGGTCCGACCGAGGAAGCCGCATTCAAGACCGCACGTGTCCAAGGATGTTGGGACAGGAAGGGATACTTCACTGACCACAGTGCCTTGAAGAACAAGATCGTGCAAGAGGGGGGAACGCCTCTATGTTCTACTACGATTCGGGAGAATATACTCTCTATTGTGAGGAATGCGGCCTCACCATCCTTTTAGTTAGAAGTGATGCTGACATGTTCTTGCGCATCTGGTGTAAGAAATTTGTGACCTTTGAGCTTAACTGGATGTGGCGATGTGGCACATCCGCATCCCAAAAGCTCCCCAAGGATTGGACCGCAGGCGCCAACTCCATGTATCAGCGCGCCGCGTTCCACATCTCCCTAAACAAGATGATGGCAATGTTTGTCGTGAGCGCCGATCACACGGGGGTCCATCTCGTGCCAAGCCCTCGCTACACGTATGCGTCCAAGGGATCAACAAAGGTCAAGGTGTGCGGGTAGGAGGACGAACGACAGGTCACTGTCCTCGTCGCTTCAAGCAAGGAGGGCAACATGCTTCCATGCCAGGTCATCTGGACTCACAAGAAGTCAGCATGTCACCCTCAAGGCGAGAACACCGACCATGCCGTCAGCAATGCCAAGGGGCACTTCACCTACACACCGAATCACTGGGCATTCGTGGAAACTTCAAAACAATGGTTTGCGATAGTCCTCGAGCTGTACTTCATTCGTACGTGCTAGACGTACGGCGAGGACTACACAACAACAAAGCTACTGCTGATTCTTGATGCATGGCGCCCGCACGCTAGCGACAGCTTCGAAGCACGGGTTTGCGAGTGGTGTCCATGGGTGAAGGTGTTGTACATCCTTGCTGGATCCACCAACAAGCTAGAGCTTGCAGATGTGGGGCTCCAGAAGCCATCTAAGTATGAGATCAGCAAGGGGTACTCATCATGGGTGGGCAAAAAATTGTCCAACACTGAGCATGACGTCCTTTGCATGCGTTAGGTCAAGTACGCGTCCGTCGGCTAGATGCTGCGTGCATGGGCACACATCTATGGCAAGCCAGAGATAGTGCATGCCGCATGGCGCGAGAGTGACTAGGACCATTTCATGACAAAGACTTTGAGCGCGCTGCTACAGATGACTAGCTGAACTTCTTGGCCGAGCCTCAGATGTAGGGATATGAGCCAGAGGACCTGGCCGGGTAGGTTGCTAGGAAGTCATACTTGTCAGTACCTCATGGCCTACGTCTTGTCTACGTCACCATGTCTTTTAAAGAAGTGATTTCTATTCGTTCCCTCCCTGATCTCAACCACCCACCTGTCTCCCGCACTTGCGACAAACAATGAATGTCGCAAACATGTACGAATTCTTGGAACACCCATGGGACGATGTGAAACATTGCACAAATGCCGGATGAAACATTTCAACACTTTCTTCTCTTAAAGTGGTTCACGAAGTTTCTGAGACATTTTTGAGTTTTCGAAATTCACTTATGAGACACTGTGCTGTTGTCAAATGAATGAAAAGGTAAAATAGAAAATCAGTATTGAAGTCAAAGATCATTATAGTAACTTTGACATCAGCTCTCAACATCGATGCTTTTTGGTCTAGGCACAAACAGGGAAGACATCTCGTGCTCGGAATTTTCTATTTATGAGCTATTGAAACAAGCACCAACCTTTGTCGTTGTTGTAATGTTGTCAGTCATACACAATTGTACAGTTGGTTGTGACCACTCGGCCGTGTCCATGCTCGTGCAGATCCTTGAGGCGGACCCAGCTGGAGACAGAGTTCCCTGAAGTGATGCTCCACCCGCTGGAGGCAGCCTGGCAGCCTACCCAGTGTATCAGAGGGCTCCCACAGCCCACGGACTACGTTTGGAGGTCTTCAGGATTTTCTCGGTGGACAGCCCTGCCTTGCTGATTTACATGTTTGTTTTATTACACTCTCCGGCTGTTCCCGGACGTAGGCGTGTGACCAGTCGTTGTGTCTGTCTTTTCGTTGTGCATCTGTAGGATCAGACGGCGCTCCGTTTGGACGCTTGTGCACAGAATTATGGCCAAAACAGTGGTTTTGGGCCGGTTCAGGTTTGACAGGCACCGCCGTGTGCGCCACCCGCCGTGAGCCACGGCGGCTATTTATGCTGTGGACCTGTCATTTGTTATTTTTCTCTGCATTTACTTCAGTTGAAGCTTGAGATACAAGTGCGCGTGTCTCTCCCTACCCTTGCTGTCCCTTGCATGATCTGTGTGTCAACCAGCCCGACCCGTGCTGTCAGGCTAGCAAGCAGAAAGGCTAGGAAGCTTCCTGGAATCTTCTCAGTCGTGATTTTGTTACGGGGGTGAACTGATGCTTTGATTTTGATTTTGATTCTTCCTCGGCTGGCGAGACGCGTCGCGGCGAGTTCCTTGGCGAGCTGATGAGGACGCTTGCGAGTGCGCCAAAACCCATCCAAAAGGTTACTCCTGGGATCAAAGCCTTCCCGCCTCTTTCAATTGATTCTATGACTTTTTCTGCAAATGTGGTAGCGTTCCCAACGTCTTGGTAATTTCTTACATGCACAAAAATAAAGGATCAATCCGAATGCGGTGGGTCAAGATGTTCACATAAAAAATGGTCGAAAACCAATTTGATGGAATCTAAATCTACATCAATATCATTGGAGGATTTTTCCACTGAAATAATGACCAATGTTCAGCTCACGCATCTTCTTCAAGGAAATATGGTACCCGCCAATCAACGAGCTCAAAGAAACTCGTTGCACATTTAAGGCGCTTCACCGCTGTCCCCAAAACCAGGAAGAAATTTCATCAATTATGGAAGGAAAGAAGGGCTTGAAATTTGAATCTCAGTGTGATTTATTGCTGATTCCATCACAATCCTTCCTCTCGAAAAATCACAAAAGAATCAATCTAGCACGGAATCTTTGAGACTGGAATCAAAATGAAAAGCATATCGTCGGTTCACCCCCTACGTCAGTCGCCATCATAGCGTCGCGCAGACCATGCTGCTCGGATATATTTATCCCGTTTTCCCCGAAGTTAAGTTATCATCCTTTTCGTTTTTTTATGAAAATCCATCGGCGAGGCAAGATTTTGTCTAAATCTCGGAATGCACCGGCTGTCACCATCCGACGACAGGGACGTCATCGCTCGATGTTGACATTATCCTTCGCGTGGCAGTTGCGATGAACGGCCAACTGAAGCTGCAGCACTCCCGTCTGAGAATGCTATCAAATAGCTTCTCTTGGGTGGTTTGCGACGGACTGTGACGGGTTCGTTGCGAGCTGCAATCAGCAGTCTCCTGCGGGCGAAGGCAGGGGTCCCAAATGTTGCGGAGAAGTTCAAGCGTCGCGAGCCCCTGCCGGCAACGACATTGGCTGATGGGGGAAAGATTAGGGGGGTGGTCGGGGCAACTCGGATGGGTTGCTCGGGGTACAGGTTCACCATTCAGAGAATGTTTTCCGAGCGTTTCGTTTTTGGCTTTTCACTGTGGCGTGTCCTTCTTGAAGGGTCTAGATACAAACCAGCTGGTACGTTTGTCAGCGGGAAAGCTGCAGCTTGCTACGTACGGCAGGTTGCGAGCTGAAAACATTGAAGCGTTTAAACTGGTCAACGACGTTGACCCGGTCTTGTCCTGCAGGCTTCCGGCAAGGCGCACCGCCCGTTGTTGGGAGGTCACGTCCCAAGTCCCCTCACGCTGGAAAATTTTCTGTTTGGATAGAATTAAGTGAATGCTATACATACATTTGATACATCTTCCGGGTTGACTACTATAGATGACTGTTAAGGTTTTTGTGGCTTCTAGGTAACGGCAAGCTCCAAGATGTCTGGCGAAAAGCAGGATCTGGCAGTTTTGGCGCGAAGTCTCCCGTAACTGTGGACCCGCTGGAGCCGACATTTGCCCGATGACAAACCCGCAGGTTCGCCGAGATGTTGCCCAGCAGGTTCACGGCAGTTATACTTGCGCCACACCGATCAGAGAAGCCATCTGGGTTGTTTGGATCAAAGCCAGTTTCAGGTGGAGCGGTCGCAACCGCAACAAGCGACCCGTTGTCCGCCGGGTCGCCTTTGCTTCGCGACTCGTTGCGAGGGGGTTGAACAGGGCGAGGCAGCGGCTCGAGCGATCGATGAACCGCGCGCCGCTCACCAGCGGCCGTCATGTCGACGCAGCTTTTGTCCACCGATCGAGGGACGGGCGGAACGACGGGGCCAATGGTAGGTAACGCGAGGGAGCGCGAGGGGGCTTGTGCGCGTCGCCGAACCTCACGGAAAACTGACCGCTGACTTGGGGGGGGGGGGGTTGGGCCGCTGTGCGTCATAGCGGCTTCCGACAGCAGCGTTGTCATGCAAGTGCATGTGTGATCGAGCCGGGTGGTGATCAAGCTTGGTCGAGTTCATGCAACGTGCAAGCATTTTCGTAGCGATGCCTACATGCGCTGCTGTCGATGCGCTAGGGTTAGGGTACAGGACGAATATCCCTCCGACCCCCGTTTCCCTCAAAACTGCTTGCTGGTTAGCTGTGGTTCCCTGTTCTGCGGCAGCCCTGCTGCCTCGGCCTTCCAGGCATGAATTGAGCTTCGAGAGACGTGCCGCACAACGCGAAAGCAATGGCGATGCCGATGGCGATAGCGTCGCTATCATAGGGATAGCGACGTCGGTGACTGGAAGCAGGAGCAGAACCCACGGAGAGACAGAGAGCAAGTGCACTTGTCGGAAAACCACAGCGCCACGGCGCGGAACGCGCCGCCAAACCCTAGCCACACGTGAGCGAGAAACGGTCACCAGTGGTGACTCACCACACACACCTCGCGGACCCGTACTCCGAATTCACACCGTTTACTGTAAAGCCGACGAGTCCCATCTCCACTTGTTTTCCTCTCACCCCCCACACCACCTCTCGCCTGCCCAAAGAGATGCGGTGCGCCTCGTTTCCTTCAATTCAGAGAATGGGAGCCAGTTTATGCGCAATTTCACCTTTTCCTCCCAGGCAGTGGGAGACCGCGCAGGGGAGCGTGCGTGTGTCACTCGGGCATAGCCTTCTAGGCGCATGCGCACAGCACAGGCTGCGTGGTGGCGTGCGTTGCAAGTTGCCAGCTCCAACCAATCGCACGTGATGCCGTTGTCGCACCTCACCCGGCAAAGATTCACTGCAGATGAGGTATTCCGTGCGTGTCGCAAATCTGTCCGGTGACATTAGCAGCAGCAGCAGCAGCAGCTGCGGCAGCAGTAGCAGCAATAGCGGCAGCAGCAGCAGCAGCAGCAGCAGCAGCGGCAGCAGCATCCGCAGCAGCAGCAGCGGCAGCAGCATCCGCAGCAGCAGCATCAACGGCAGCAGCAGCAGAAGCAGCCACAGCAGCGGCAGCAGCAGCAGCAGCAGCAGCAGGCTGCCAAAGCTGCCGCCAGACGCTTTGGGAGCGTCTACCGTCGCTACGAGAGTCTGGGAAGCATTCCGTGCACTGAAATGTGGTGCTTCTTCTCCAAGGCGCTCTGAAATCGCTCCCTCCTTTTATCTTGCACGTCTTCCTGCCTCTCGTCCCCACCTCCTCCATTTCCCTCCTCCCTTCCTCCTCAAAAAATCCCTCCATTTCTCCCTCCTTCCCTCCATCCACAATTCTGCCCATTCACGCAATCCCTCCAACACTGCAACCTTCTGGAAACTCTCTTTGTTCTCTTAACCGCTCCCAAATTCCCTCAGTAACTCTCCCCCCCTTCCCTGTCGGACACCCTACCCTCAACTTCTCCATCCCACAATCCTGTCCTAGGCACTTCCCTCTCCTCCTGCAGCCCTGCCACCAACACAGAACTCACCTCACCTGCTCTTCTTCCGCTCCTATCCTTACCCCCCCTAACCCTCCTTAGAACATCCTCCTCTAATCAGTCCAAGTATCAAGTCTCTGCTTCTATTCTCAGTGGTCAACATTCCCTTGCTCTACCTCCCACCAATCCACCCCCCCACTCCCCCCAAGCTGTGCCTCACCCAGCACCACCTCACTCAGCGTCTCCCCCCCAAGAACCACTACCCCCCCCCACCCCCCAACCCCCC
>SZWC01016111.1:34199-50837 GCA_023375785.1 Penium margaritaceum
GGGGGAGGAGGGGGGAGGGGGGAGCTTGGTGGAAGACGGTGGCCATGTGATGAGCTGTTGGGCCTTGGTGTGGGATTTTGGATCTGGAGCGATGCCTGGAATCTTGACTTCAAGTTAAGCCTAGTGTAGAATTTCCCGCCACCTTTTGTTGGATGAGTGAGCAGAGTATGAAGATGAGATGAGGGTGATGACCATCCACTTGCGTGCACTAATCCATGCAAGCTACGGGTTCCATTTCTCTGCATCTCCTCTTGCACCTCTCATAAAACAAATGTCCTCAACCAAACAGGGAGTTCACCCACCTTGCAAGTTTTTTGAAGCTATCCCCATTGTCGCGATGGCATCCTCAGCACACGGTCATTTTGAGGAGCATTTTCATGTTGTCTCCATTCTGAGTTTGACATTACCCAACTTCTCCATGCTCTGAACATGAATTCATATCTTGCACCCGTTCTTCAGAAATTAAAACTATCCTCAAACTTGTCCCCATGTCCACCAGGCTCTGACGCCAATCCCTACCTAAGACCACAGTGGTTAGTGCTCGATGACATTCAGCATGGCCCTCTACATCTTGTTGGGTGGAAAACAAGAGCTTGCAGAGCTCATTAATGCAATCAGAGCGAGGGGGGAAGGGAGGGGGGGGGGGGGGGGGGCTAATCAAGATTCTGCCAAGCTAGAACAAGCTCAAAATGGATATTGAAGAATTTAATGAGATGAGAGACCTGAAGTGTGAGGTGAGCATGCATGGTGGGCTGCATCGCGCATGTACGCAAGTCATCACCCTGCCACACCAGTGGGCTGGAATACAACTGGCTTTGCTGCGCCGGCGTCCCTGCAGCCCTCCGCACCGTTACCGGCTCCCTCCCGTCGCTCGTTGCTGACTGCCTTGGTGGGAGCATCCTCATCTCCATGCTGAAGGGAACGACCGAGCAGGGGGGAGAGTGCGTCCCATCGCGTTTGGGGAGGTGTGGCTCTGGTTGGGCGGGGAACCTGCTCCTGCTCTGCTCTGCAACAAGGCGAAGCTCAAAGCAGTTCCCCGACATTACCAGTACAGAGTGGGCGTGCCCGACGAGATAGCGCTACTGGCTTGGGGAGTCTGGGCTGTCCTGGCGGCCAGCCTCTCTTTCTGGCTGCTGCGGTTTGACATCCAGAACTCCGTCAACGATGTCGAGCGAGCGTCGGTCTTTGAGGGGGTGTACGAGGCGGTTTACGGCCTAGGGATGTGGATCCCTTACCTCTGCCAGTTCTGCGTTCACCCGGCGCAACACCTCCTCTTTGGTGTCAACTCTCCTACCGTCCTGAAGAATGCCCGTGGTGTCAGGCAAGGAGATTCCCTGGGCCCAGCTCTCTTTGACCTTGCCATTGCAACGGTCTTAGAGATGGGCTTTCAGACCCTGATGGTGGCGGATGGCGGCCAAAAAGGGCATGTGGGAACCTTCCAGGAAGACACCACCATCTGCAGCCCACCCCGTCTCCTAGAAGCCTGCATGGAGGCCATGGTAGAGGCTGCGTGCAACCAAGGAAGTGCATGCTGTGGCACCGGTCGGGGGGAGGATGGGCCACCATCCCTGGCAGGTCTGCCATGGACGACTCTTGGGGTGCAGGTTTTGGGCTGCCCCGTGAGTGTCAGGTCCTTCGAGGCGGGTTGGGGGGAGCGGTGGCTTGAGGATCAAGTCCATGGCCTTGTGCAGCTCGGACACATGGAGGACGTGCAGGCCGCCATGATGCTCCTACGCGTCTGCGCGGTGCCGGGGGCTGATTTCTGTGTGCAAGCCCTCCCGCTCGAGGCATAGTGGCTGGCTATTCTTCAGCGGTTCGACACAGCGGTGT
This sequence comes from Penium margaritaceum, assembly GCA_023375785.1. Lineage (NCBI taxonomy): Eukaryota > Viridiplantae > Streptophyta > Zygnematophyceae > Desmidiales > Peniaceae > Penium > Penium margaritaceum. Next base: position 36,030 of record SZWC01016111.1, read on the forward strand.
GAGAGACGGTACGCCGCCTGCTCCAGATCCTGGCAGCGTTGGTGGAGGGGTCTGAGGATCTGGACTTGCAGCAGCTGGCATAGTGGCAGATGCAGTTGCTTCTAGGCTTTGGTAGCGCTAGCTTGCTGAGCCCGCGTGATCCTGCTCCACCCTCCCCTTTCTAGGGGAGGGTGGAGCAGGAGCTGCCTCTGCCAGTGTTCGCGGCGCTGCCATGCATGGAGGCTATTGTGCCAGAACGTGGCACTTAGGATCTACCAGCAGATGAGTTCAGTGTAGTTTGCCAGCCGTAGGGAGTGGTGGGTTGAGGTAGCAGGGGCGGTCGCCTTGCGACAATGCACACGAGGCGGGATTAGATGTTGCGGTTCTAGCACGGGTTGCTGCCACCGTGCACAAAGTAGGTGTCGGGCGACGACGACATGAGGGAGTTCCCTCTGGCTGTAGGCCGCGCCCACTGGGGAGACGGACATGACTTTTCTCTTGGCCACAAACTTCTGCCTCCACGCTCAGCTATGGCTCGGCCTCTCTCTAGGGCACTTGGAGCAGGTGGGGTTGGATGGGTTGGAGCCAACCGTGGTGATGCGGAAGGAGGAGGGGGGTGCTGTGTCGTGAATCCACAACGCCATCCGCGATGAGCTGGCAGACATCTGCAGGGAACACCAGCTCATCGTGTGCGTTGAGCCCAAGCATACGCTGCCGCTGCAAGGCGGAAGGATATTCCTCCGGCCCGACCTCACACTGGTGGACCACGAGCTCGGCACCACCTGGGTGCCCGATGTGACCACCATGGATGTGTAGGTACACTGAGCCATCAAGCCGAGGACCGCTATTCGGGTGGTTGAGAAGAAGGCCTCTAAGTACACGGTTGCACCGTGTAGGGGTCACTTCCTGCAACTGCTGGCATGGGATACCTTCTGCAGCCTGGGCGATGAGTTCTGGACCTTCCTCGCCCGTCTGGCAGAGATCCGCCTCTCTCGCCGCACCCGGCAGTGCTCTGTGGAGGTCCTGGAGCACCAGGCCCAGTGGGCTGTGGGGGCCCTGGCTCAGTGCACATCCATCGTGGGCATCTGGAGCTAGTGCATGCCTACCCGTCTCTACACCATCACCCACAGCCGGGTGTTGGCTACGCTCCTGGTAGAGGTCACGTCACGCCAGTAGCCGGCCATATACGTTTCTGGCGCGTGCGAGCGCTTGCTTGCATATGTGCGGTTGGGCCCACCTTTGCTGGTGCTTAGCTTCCACCGTGCAAAAGATGGCAGCTAATGATACCACGTGGTTGTGCCGGTCCGTGGCGGCGTTGCATGTCCTCCGTAATGCAAAGATTTGCATTCCACGAAAAAGGGTTCTTTTGAATTTGATGAGCTGAGAGATCTGAAGTGCAAGGTGAGCATGAATGGTGTGCTCCATCGCGCTTGTACGCAAGTCAGCACACTGCCACACCAGTGGGCTGGATTATGGCGGGCCTTGATACCTCACGGCCTGGTGGATTCCAGCCTGCTAGCTACGAGGTCAATGAGGTCATCCCAATCTTGCATATCCTTGAAGAAACTATCAGTGAAACAAATCTCCTACCTTGCAAGGATGGCCAGCAATACAAAACAACTGACCAGCAAAACAAAACAACTGGCCACTGTTTGATGGAAACGTCCAACAGTGCAAGTATACAAAAGCAAAGGAGAGAGGGAGAGGGGACAGAATTGAGAGACAGCTCCCTAGCTTTCCTGTCGCTGGCGTGGCAGTACAAGCCGACCACCTAACTCACGAGCACATGCAAGTGAAGGTGAGAACAACAAGGGGTGGGCTAGGGACACAATTACAAGTGTCAGAAGCTGCAAATGCCAAATTGTGCAGAGAGAAATGACAACTGAGGTCTGGGCAACCTAAATAGCGTCACGGACCTGGTGCACACACACGCGGCGCACAAGGGCACTGTTTTCTACCAGGACAAAACAGTGGCAAAATCACAGTTTTGGCAATAATTCCCTGCAGACACGTCAGAACGACGAGCCGTTTGAACCAGAACGACCACATCGACGAGATCTGCGTCTTGATAGGCTGCACGCCTATGCGCTGTGACACAAAACAAATCTAAACAATACGGAAGTCTTTTGGGCGCCCGTCGCCGCCGGCCGCCAGCCTTCTGCCATCGTCGCCAGTCTTAAGGATCTGCACGTGAATGGACTTCAGCCAAGGGGTCACCGTAAGCTATGTACGGCACACACAACAACACTCCCCCATGACCGGAGGGCGAAACACGTCCGTGCACATGCAGACACAAATGCTGTACAGAGCAGAAAATGCACAGCCGCTACAGGGCACAGCACATGCAAGGTGGCACATGAGGAATCAACCTACAACAGGGGTGGGGCAGAGTCCAACGGAACGAGTGGCCGCATGAAACTTCAAACGACCCAGAGCCTTGGTCAGAAAATCCGCGCAATGCCTGTCAATGTTCACATGGATGACTCGGATCTCACCACGATCAACCAGGTCACTCACGGAGTGGTGCTCGACATTGATGTGCTTTGTGCGTGCATGAAACACACCTGAGTTCTTGGCGATGGCATCCGCGCTCATGTTGTCACACTGGAGGAACACGGGGGGAATGGACTGACGCAGTTCACACAATAGCCGGACAAGCCAGACACATTCCGCTGCACCGGTACCTAGGGCAACATACTCTGCCTCAGTAGTGTTGCGTGCAATGCAGCCTTGCTTCCCACTTCGCCAGGACACTGCAGTGCCTCTAATGAGAAAGATGTAGCTGGTGCGGCTCTTGCCATCTAGACTCCACGCCCAGTCACTGTCTGTGTACCCATCGAGCACAACATATACCGAAAGCACAGGCCGAAGCATGCGATGGACAGAATGTAGCGCACACACCGGACTGCGACCTCGAGAGATTGCTGGCGTGGAGCCTGCGAGAACTTGGCAAGCAGGTTGATATCGAAGGCAATGTGGGGCCGTGTCGTGGTGGCCAAGTACATGAGCGAGCCGATGACTCGCAGGTACAGCGTCACATCAACTGGCTCCCCCAAGTCAGATGGGTCATCCACCTTTAGGGCGGCCTGCCCCTTAGGGGTCATGGGTGTGGAGGCCATGCGGATGGCAACAAGGAGGTGGGCAAAGCGCTCCCCAACAATCTCTGCAAAGCGTCCCTGATGGACACGGAGTGTACGGTGGACACGGTCGCGCACGATCTCCATCCCCAAGAAAACAGAGGCCTAACCAAGATCTTTCATCTTGTAGGCCAATGAGAGAACGACCTTGGTAGCGTTCACAGCTCCCAGGTCAGGCGAGGCGATCAGGAGATCATCCACGTAGACGAGGATGGCAGTGAGCGGTGATGGGGACTGTGAGATGAACAGGGATGGGTCAACATCACTCTGAACGTACCCAGCGCATCTTAGCGTGCTGGTAATCTCTTCGTTCTAGCAGCGAGGTAACTATTTCAGGCCGTATAAGGCCTTCCACAGCCGCTACACACGACTGGTACCGTTCTCAAAGCTGGGTGGCTGGACCATGTAGATCTCCTCCTCAAGATCCCCGTTCAGGAAAGCGTTATTGACATCCATCTGATGGAGTTTTCAGCCGTGCTGTACCACCTTGCTCAACAGCGTGAGCGTGGTTGTCATTCGCCCAACAAGGGCAAAGGTCTCGGTGTAGTCCATGCCAGGGACCTGAGAAAAGCCCTTCGCTGTTAGGCGCGCTTTGTAGCGCTCCACAGTGCCATCTAGCTTGAGCTTCTTGCGTAGAACCCACTTGGCCTTCATAGCCTTGTGGTTCTTTGGCAAGTCCACCGGCTCAAAGATGCCATGCTCGTGTATTCCATCAATCTCAGCCTGGCAGGCAGTGTGCCAATGCTCAGCGTCGGAGGCTGACAAGGCCTTAGGTAGACTGGTGAGATCAGGGGACAACACTGGTGTCCTACATGTAGCTAGGGCATATGCCGCACAGGGAGGGTCGACCGTCACCATGGACTTAGCGGCGTCACGAGCAAGATCGCACTCATGAGCAAGTAGTGCCATACCAGTGGTACAGCCAGGGTGAACTTCAGCAAGGCCATGAGCACTGTGGCCGAGGGCCTTCGTGCTAGGGTCACTGCTGACGACGTTGCTCGTGGGGCGAGGGCGGAGACGTCCGCTGGGTGCTCGTGGGTAGGGGTCCGACGGGGCAAGAGCAGTGGGCGGCGCTGACTCACACACCGGTGTGGACTACACGGCAGGCGCGCCACTGGAGGCTGGCATGACCTCAACAGCTGGGGGCGGGCCCACGGAAGACGCAGGCGCGTCCGCGGCCAGAGGCATGGATGGCTCAGAGCCAGACACGGAGATTCGGGGGCAGAGGAGCGAGCCACAGACGGGGCGGGGCTGGGGATGCCGGTGGGCACAACCGTTGGGGACAGCCCCGGGGGTGCGGGCAATGGAGTGATCGCACTGGACGGGGGCACTGTGCCAACCGGGCCAGTAGCCTCCCCCACATTACGGGGTTCGGAACACCCAGGGGAATGAGCAGCATGCAGAACGTGGATGCAAGCAAGGTCGCGGAAGGCGAGATGCTTGAAGAAGAGAGCGTCACAGGACTCCACGATGCGGCGTCGCTCAGGGTCCCAGAACCGCCAGGCCTTCGACCGCGGGGCGACGCCAACGAAGGCGCAGATGCGGCCCCCGCGGAGAGAGCTTGCTCCCTTGTTGATCCGGTGTGAACCGTACACAAGCAAGGGCGCCCTAGACACGGGCCAGGCGCAGGTCTCGCGATGCCCAAACCACAGCTCGTAGGGCGTGCGGTTACCTGGGAGGGGGCCGTGGGGAATGCGGTTCCAGACCCAGGTCATGTACGCCATGCCCTCAAAGGCAAAGGCCTCAGGCATGGCGCTGTGCGCGCGCATGGCGCGGACTGCATCCTCCATGGTGCGGTTCCAGCGCTCAGAGACACCGTTCTGTTGGGGTTGGCGGGGGCGGAGAGGTTGTGGAAGAAGCCAAGCTTGGTGTAGGAGCGGGACATGTCACCGAGGTACTCGCCGCCACGGTCCGAGCGAAAGGTCTGAAGGCGGTGGGGAGACTGGCGCTCGGCCATGACCAGCCAGATGCAAACGGAAATGGTAGCATCGCTCTTTTGTCGCAGACTGTAGACCCAGCGCATGCGCATGAAGTCATCAGTCAATTTCAGGACGTAGTGACCGCGGTCCTCCTGAAACTCGACAGGGAGCGGACCCATGAGGTCGGAGTGGACAAGCTCCAAGGGCTGACGGGCCCTGGAGACAGACGCAGGATAGGTGGACCGGTGCATTTTGCCTTTAGCACAGGCCAGGCAGTCGGTCGTGGGCGGCGCCTTGAAAGACGCCACATCAAGACCGAGTGTAGTCTGAGTGCGGATAAGTCTGTCGACTGCCCCCAGGTGCACATGACAGAGGCCTTGATGTAGGAGACGGTGATGCTCGAGGGACTGAGCACCAGCGACAAAAACACAAGTAGTGGGAGACGGAGGCAAAGGTGGTGCATTCGCACAGGACCCAGACATGTGATACAGATCATTGATGACCGTCCCACTAAGGACGGTCTCCTCGGTATCACGCACAAAGATGCGAGCATCGGCAGCGGTGTGCGTGACACCCAGACCCATCTTGGTGCAAGCACAGACACACAACAGACTGAGTTCCAGATCAGGGACAAAGAGGACGTCGGAGATGTATACGAGACCAGTGGGTCCGGTGAACTGCACAACCCCAACATCTGGACAATGACCTCATGGCCAGCTGTAGTGCGAACAGAGCGAACAGTGCCAACAGGATGCAGGACGACGAAGGCGTCACGGCGACACGTCATGTGGTGGGTGGCGCCAGAGTCAACGACCCAGGTGGCGTCGGTGACACGCATACAAGGGGCAACGTGGTACTCGGCGACGGAACAAGGCGCGGCGGCAGGACGCTCAGCGGCGGACACGACAAGGCGACCAGTGGAGCGCACATGAAAACTGTACAGCCAAGACACATCAACGGGGCCGTCACGCGCACACGGCTGGTCGTGGGGACCACCACAGGCATCATCACGCAACGGCACAGACAGTCCACAGGCACTAGGACCCCTCGACTCAGTCAACTCACTCGCACCTCCCTGAGATGAGCGCAGGGCGAGAAGCTAGTGCAGCTCGGCGATCATCCTGTCGCGTTCTGCAAGCTCCTGGTTGCGAGGATCTGCGGGGGAGCTTGCTATGGCAAGGGGCTCCTCTGGGACGGCTGCGGTAGTGGCGGCCGAGCGAGCGGTCGCACCGGACGTCTGGCGCATCCGCGCCTCGTGTGCCTACTGTAGTCAACGAGTGACCTTGGCCCAGTCCAACGGGCGGCCTGTTAGACGAGTGCAGTCGGGATAGCGGTGGTCACCTCCGCAGTTGAAGCACACAAGCCAGCGGCCCGTTGTGCTTCCGGATCCGCTGCTGCCACTGCTGCTGGTGCTGTTGTTGCTGCGGCTGACACTGCTAATGCTGTTGCTGCGGCTGACACTGCTGGTGCTGGTGCCGCTCCTGGCCCCGCCGCTGGAACCACCACCTGACAATTTGCGGCCCTTCCTTCCCTGAGCTGGGGCTGTTGTAGCTGTAAACAGCGGGGAAGGGGATGCAGCGACAATTGCAGCTGAAGGAATGCTGCGGCGAGCGCAGTTCGCGGCGTCCATGCCGGCGACCTCCAGAAAGTGAATGGTGGCCCAGCGCAGCAAGGTCACGTCACTTGCCATGTCGCAAAGCAGGGTCTAGTCGAATTTGCTAAAGACGCACGCGTAGTCGGGGTGAATGCCGTAGAGGATGATCAGGAGTACGGAGTACTGTGCAGGGGCATCGTCTCCCAGCTCCACGTACAACTGGATCGCCCGACGCCAGTAGTCAGCTGCAGACTCATGAGCAGTCTGGCAGAGGGAGTTGAAGTCGGCTAGGCGCTGGGACGTCACGGCCAGGGTGGCGCCCTCAAAAAGAGTGATAGCCAGTGCCCACGCCTTGCAAGAGCTAGCTCCTAAGCCGGTCAGCGGATCACCAAGGAACCGACTGAATTCCTTGGTGAAGTTTGGGGCGGCCTTCAACAGACCGGAGGCCACGCGGACTGCCATCTGCGTCTGGGCGGGGTCAGACGCCTGGTAGGGGGTGAGGTAGTAGGCGAGGACTCCCTCGCTCATGGCCCACATACGAAAGCGTGGCTCCCAAGATTTGTAGTCGTTCCAAGCCTCGAAGATGGAAGGGTCTGACTCAAACCACTTGGGTGGCTTGACCGTTGGTAGAGCGACGGTTGAAGCCATCGCGAGACCAGGCATAGAGGAGGAAACCCCCTTGTCCAGGCGGGCCCGCAGAGTCAGCTCCTCAAAGCTAAGAGGGCGGGAGACGAGCTCAGGCCAGCGTCGGCGCTGGAGCTCGTGCCCTGGAGGGCGCCACTGGCCTCACGCGCTCTACGGCGTGCCTCCAGGCGGACAAGGTGTGCTCGCAGAAGCTCCTCCTCACCCTCCTCGCCAGAGTCGGAGAGGGTCTCCGCAGCCTCATCTGCTTTGCTGCCGGGAGCGAGGTGATCCTCGCTTGGGTCTGCTGATGGGTGATGCTGCTGCTGCTGGGCCTGCTGCTGCTGAGGCAGTAGGCCTGTGATCAGATCCAGTAGCTCAGCGACCTACTTTGTCAGAGCATTGCGACTCTCCACATGTAGGTCAGCCAACACGTGTACTTGGCGTGCCAATGTCGTCGGGCTCGGCGGCCGCTACTGTACTTGTGGCGGCTGTTGTTGTCGCTGCTGCTGCTGCTGCAGCGGCTGTGGCCGCTGTTGCTGCTGCTTTTGCTGCTGCTGCTATTGCTGCTGCTGCTGCTGCTGCCACTGCTGATGCAGCTGCCGTTGTGGTGATGATGGCAGTTCCCGGCGTTGGCTGCTGATGGAGCTGCCCTCGGCAGCTGCGTCGGTGGTGGCGCTGGCAAGGGTTTGCTTCGGCATGATGACCGGTTGCTCCCTCCTTCTCTCCCCCCCCCCCTTTTTTTGGTGTTACTGCCACGGAACGCTGCTGCAAAACACCTCCGCGGAACTCCTCCGCGGAATGTCTCTGCGGGCCCCCTCCGCAGTATGCCTCACCGCTGAAGTTCACCGTGGATTACCGTGGGTTATCTTGGGTTGAGCGCCGTTAGGCGCCAGTTGCATTGATGTGGAGCACAACGGGGTGACGCGAATAGCGACCGCGGTCGCGCTGGTGTGGAACGCGGCGGAGTGCCTCGAGCTATCGGGGCACCCCGTCAGTGCATTCCGCGACCACCGCACGGTGTCCGCGACTGACGACCGGTGGATTGCCGCGGAGCATGTGCGGACTCGCGGCCGCCCGAGCACAGTGGGACACCGCAGTGGTTGTTCCAGGACCGCCGCGGAGCGGCTGCGGTGGAATGCCGCGGATCAGTGGAACACAGCGGAGCTGCCGTGGTACCGTCACCGCAGAGTGACGGCTTCAGAACACGGTGTGCGAAAGCGGTAGATTCGCGCCACCGTCAGCGTGTTCCGTTGCAATGGCGGAGCTGCCGCGTCTGCTGTGGAGGCCTCGTCGCCGCGGAACACCGCGGAGTTTCCGCGGAATGGCTGCTGCTGTCGCGGAACGGCCGCGGAACTGCCGCGGATATATATAGAAAAACGGTGGGAATGGTGGTGGGTCCTCCCAGGACCTTTTGCCGAGACAGGGGGCGCTGCTGCTGCTGCTACTCAGGGCAACGGCTGCGGTCGCTCACTGCCACTACGGTCGCTGCGTCTCTGCTCCGTAGCGGTGCGAGCACTGGCTCGCTGCTCTGACAACATGAGAGACAGCTTCCTAGCTTTGCTGTCGTTGGCGTGGCAGTACAAGCCGACCAGCTAACTCACAAGCACATGCAAGTGAAGGTGAGAACAACAAGGGGTGGGCTAGGGGCACAAGTACAAGTGTCAGAAGCTGCAAATGCCAAATTGTGCAGAGAGAAATGACAACTGAGGTATGGGCAACCTAAATAGCGTCACGGACCTAGTGGACACACATGCGGCACACAAGGGCGCTATTTTCCAGTAGGACAAAACAGTGGCAAAAGCACAGTTTTGGCCATGATTCCCTGCAGACACGTCAAAATGATGAACCGTTTGAACTAGAACGACCGCATCGACAAGATCTGCGTCCTGATAGGCTGCACGCCTATGTGTTGTGACACAGCACGAATCTAAACAATACGGAAGTCTTTTGGGCGCCCGTCACCGCCGGCCGCCAGCCTTCTGCCACCGTCGCCAGTCTTAAGGATCTGCACGTGAATGGACATGAGCCGAGGGGTCACCGTAAGCTGTGTGCGACACACACAACAACAAGAATGAGGTGCATTTGTCTTCTGTTTCTTTTTTTCCGTCTATCATAAACTNTTTTGGGCGCCCGTCACCGCCGGCCGCCAGCCTTCTGCCACCGTCGCCAGTCTTAAGGATCTGCACGTGAATGGACATGGGCCGAGGGGTCACCGTAAGCTGTGTGCGACACACACAACAACAAGAATGAGGTGCATTTGTCTTCTGTTTCTTTTTTTCCGTCTATCATAAACTAATCCATTCCATTCCGCGCTGAGTCACAAGGTCCGTCCATCTTTTGTGTGAACATGCATTCTTGCTCCCTGGCTTTGTTGCACTCTCCCTTACCATTTCTCAACTTCCACTACGAATGTATGAGAAGCGCTACCACACCACCTCTGTGTTTCAAACTCTTCTGTTCTCCCTGAAATTCTCTATATTCCACTGAGAAGCTATGAGAGGTGCTAAGACATCAGCCATTACACTGTCATGTGCAGAGGTAACAGACCCAGGACCACCCTCGCTCACAGCTTTGTGGCAACCAGAGCCAGAAAAGACAAACCACAATGATGCATGGGACAAAAGCAATGGCCATGCAGTTTCCTACGTCACATCCTTGATCCAAGCAGTAGCAGCAGCCTTAGTTGCCACAGTAGCTGCAGCCACATTGGCGGCTATAGCCACAGCTAATCCAGAGCACTAGTGAGACCTCTGGGAGTCTCAGCCATTTTCAATGCAGATGCTGAAGCAGCACTAGGAGCAGCATCCTCTACTACACCTCTGTCGAAAACTGCAATATTGCTACACCTTGCACCGGCTTCAACTGAATCTGTGGCAGTAGCCGCAGATGCCTTTGCAACTCCAATGTTTCTCCTCTGCTCTCCAAGTCACGAACTGAGAAACAGGAGCAGATAAAGTAGTATACACATTCTAATTTTTAGCCGAATGTAGCGACAAAAAAAGAAGAATAAACAGTAGCAGTAGCCGCAATGATAGCAGGAACATCTTGCGGTATGGATCAGAGGTGACCTTTGCAGCAATAGCAGCCTTTGTTGTAGCAGATACAACATGAAGAAAAGTAGAACACAATGTTTTTTCCCCTCCATCCAACTACTTATTCTATAGCAACAGTGTAATCTTTGGCAGGGTGGGAGTCTCCCACAAGAGCATAACACAAGAGTCTTTGGCTGGGTGTCGTAATTTCTGTCAAAACGATGAATGAGAACAATGTTGATTGACGTTCCAGGTTGTTTCCTCTTTGTGCTCTTCCGATCCCAGCCAGAGATGATGATGAGAATGGTGAAATATGATGAAGAAGAGGAGGCATTTGTGATAGGTTGAGCAGATGGAACGGATGGACCAGATGGAGTAGATGGAGATGATGGAGTGGATAGAGCAGACGGACTGGATGGCAACACTATGAAGAAAATGGTGATGCAAGGATAGGGTGAAGCACAATGATGGAAGGTGGATGTTAAGAAATGAAGGCAATGTGAAGGATGGTGACAAAAACAAACTCCGTACGAGGAGGCGCACGTATGTAGATAGGGGCAAAGCAAAAAGCAGAGAGCTAACAAGGAGGACACACTTGCCGATGAATGATTCCACACCTCCCAATGGGGATGATAGGAACTAAGAATGATTGCCAGGGAGAAAATCTGAGAAGGAGGAAAAGAAAACATGGTGCACATGCTCCGAGGTTGCCCGAAGATGGCATTTGACTAATGGTCAAAACCTCGCAAAGTTCCACTCACGATGCCATAGAGTGATAGAGCAGGAAGCTGACTACTAGCAGCGTGCCATGTGCATCTACATGTGCCTTGGGAGTGGTGGTGGATTGCAGCGGTGGGCCCTCGACAACATCATGCTGGGGACGCATCTAGAGCACAACAACCTATTCTTAGGCTTTAGTCGTGTCACGCTCGCCGAGCTGTGTGACTCCCTTCAGCTCCACAATTGGGCCAATCACTACTACCTTCAAAAGGTAACATCCGAGGAGGCATCTCAAGCGCATCACTCGAGCCCGCTTATCACAATAATGACATTGAAAAGTCCAATCACACTCATCTCCAGCACTGACTCTCCCTCTCCCTCCTCTTCCTCTCCTTTCACTAGCCACTCTAGGGATGTTGCAGCGGCCACTTAAGGGAAGAAAGGGAAGAAGGGGCATGCCAAGAAGCAAAAGTAGACAGCACCGGCGAGTAGTGGTAGTGGACGGCTTGTCCACTATTACACCTACAGTAGTGCACATTGCTACACATAATGTCAGCATCCCCTCGTATGAAGCAGGACTATGCGTGGGCTCTAGGTGGCGCACATGCAGTGGACAGCTTCTGGCTCTACACAGGAGAGTCACTATGGCTACAACCGAATAAGAGGCACCAACTTCCCTGGGCAACAGCGGCAACGGGGATCCTCAAGATCCCATCATCGCGGAGCTCCATTAGCTTCTGGCGCTGTGCACTCATGGAGTTGCGATTATGTTGACACACTCAAGTAGTCCATAGTTAGTTTAACTTGTCTTGTTTTTTGCCGTGATGATATCCTTTGGGAGACCAGGTGGATGTGATAAGGATGAGACTGGACCTGATATCAGCACTTGGCTTGATGGGTCGCATACTCATGCTGTGCGCCGTTGTTTGGAGCCCTCCCTTGAGCATCTAGCAGAGGCTGAACACTCCATGGCATGTTGGTCAGTGTGGAAGACAATCTGTGAGTGGCACCTTGGACATTGACTTTTGTACCACCCATCACATGACCCGTCGCTGTGTTGACTTCATTCTCCTCGATTCCGTTAGGTCTGTTCAGTTAGTGTACACAGGGTCTCATAAGTAACTTCTTGTGGAGGACAATGGGGCTCTGCAATTTGATGGTCTGTTTGGCTTCCTGTGCATTTCTAGTATGCTCTTTGTCCATGGTCTTGAGCTCAGCTTACTCTTGATTTCTCTGTTGCATACTTGGTTACATATTCCACAATGTCTACTTGGGACACCCTTGTTGTTGTGCTTCGTGCCGGTGTTATGGATTATCTGGATCGCGTTGTTCGATGTGCCTCCTCTATTACCTCTACTCCATCCTCTCTTGTGCGTGTGTTCATTAGCGGCGCATTATAGCCTGAGCATCAGCGTCTACTGTATTGCCATCTTCATCATGTGAGAAAGGGCACACTGTCGAATCTCATCCGGACACAGCATGTCCTCGGTTTGACGTGACTTCCTTCAAGAAGCCATCCAAGATCGACTGCCTCTTCTACTCTTAGGCTAAGATGCATCGTTGCACTTACCCTGACTCATCCTTGGAGGCACTATGTCCGTACCTTGACTGAAGACTTCACCCAAGTGTGGAGGGGCCTATAGATTTTTCCACAAGAGCGATGCTTTTGCCTGTGACTGGTCATGGCTGAGCACTGGTCTTGCTATACATTCCACATGTTCCACTCAGATCGTGGCAAAGAGTTCCTTGGCAAGACGGAATCACTCCTTGCTGAGCACGGTGTATTTCACCAACTCTCTATCCCCGCTACACCTGAGCAGAACGATGTGTCCAAGCAATGAAACAGCAGGATGGAGGATGCGGTTTGTGCCATGCATTCTACTTACGATCTTCCAAGTTTTTTGCCTTTGAGCGATTCTCTTTTGTGGTGTGGGTGTGGAACCGCCATCATGAAAGTCCTCTGCGGACCATGTCACACTGTGAAAGATTTTGTTTGGCAATCCCACTGACCTCCGTCTTGATCATGTCTGGGCTACCTGGCTCGGGTCTACTACACGAAGGACTAGCAGTGGTCCAGAATCTCACCACATGGTCGCATGTGCACCATTCTAGGCATTGTCACGCGATCAAAGGCCTGGCACTTCCAGTATTTTTCTCATCACTGTCTCGTTAAATCCCAAGACACCATTCTCCTGTTGGCAGCTGAACATGCTCCCACCAGTGCATATTCCAGGTGGATGGGGAAGTCTAGGCAAGTGGATAGGTCCGTTTGGGTGTCCTCAGGTATCACTCAGTCCCCGGTCAATCACGATCCTGCCATTGTTGCAGAAGGACCGGTGGCCGCTTCTATCCCAGCAGTCACACCTGAACCAGTTCCTGCAGCTAGCCTCACAACTTCTCCTATACCTGCACCTGACTCTGCACCTGTAGCTTCCCCTGCTCTTGTACCTGCATCTGATTCTGTTGTTTCACCTGCACTCATACATGCAGCTTCATCTACCGCCACGTCTGTCCCTGCTGCCTCCCCTGTGCCTGTGCATGCACCTAGTTAACCCTCTCCTACTCCTTGCTTTGTGGATTTCTCCAAGGCCCCCGCCCACTCTATTTGCATCCCCACTGCTTGTGTCCCAGCCTGAGATGAGCACCTCGATCACCCACAAGCCCGGTGATGATCTCTGACCACTACCCTCCAGGGCTCAGTGGTTGGCTTTCTTGGCATCAAGATGCCTATATCGCATTTTTGTGAGTGCTAATGTTGTAACAAAAGCCCTAGGTCTTCGAGTCCAGGCTGAGTACACCAAGGTACACCCAGCGTGTCTGATCAGCCACTAGCTGGTCTCACGTGATTTCTCTATTGCATGCAATGTTGCGCTCAACATTGCTGTGGTCCAGCCCATACCACAAGTATGTGTCCTGGCCACTCAGGGCTTTCCCTCAAATGCCTGATCCGAGCATGTTAAAGGAGGCGCTTCATTATAGGATTTTGCATTGTTGTGCCTTCCCTGTGAGGATGAGCTCCCTGTCAACCTAAAGCATGGTATTCACTAGCTATACGGCCTTTCCCTAGGATGGAAGGCTGTAGAGGAAAAGGGGGCCTTTTGTAAGAAGGCAAAGCGAGATGGCTCACTGAATCAATAAAAATCCCACATGACAGCCCATGGCTTTCCATATGATGAGGGTGTTGAATTCACGAACACCTTTGCACCCATCAGTGGCATGACTACAGCTCGTGCTCTCTTTTGCATCATAGCTGAACACAATTGAGAGTTACACCATGTGGATGTGAATCATGAGTTCCTCGAGGGCACTCTAGAGGAAGACATGTACATGGTGCAGTGTCCGAGCTTTGAGGACGGTGACAAGGTTTGGCGCTTGCACAAGGCCTTGTATGGTCTCAAGCAATCATTGAGGTACTGAAACCAGGGTATCATGGGTACAATAAGGCAAGTAAACTATGTGCAAAGTGACACTGACCCGTCCCTCTGCCCCAAAACGACAGCTGAACACATCACTCCCATCCTAGTAAGTGTTGACAGCCTCCTGACTGCATCTCCTTCAATTGAGGCCATGAAGGAAGCCTATGCATTCCTCTAGGCTACCTATAGGATGAAGAACCTCAAATCTGTAGCTACACATTTCTTGGTGGACGGGCCTTGGATCCACGTTGCATGTGTTTGCTCTTTGTGTGTGTGTGTGTGTGTGTGTGTTTGTGTGTGTGTGTGTGTGTGTGTGTGTGTGTGTGTGTGTGTGTGTGTGTGTGTGTGTGTGTGTGTGTGTGTGTGTGTGTGTGTGTGTGTGTGTGT
>SZWC01016112.1:2300-18518 GCA_023375785.1 Penium margaritaceum
ATATCTATATCTTTATCTATATCTATATCTATATCTATATCTATATCTACATCTACATCTACATCTATATCTATATCTATATCAATATCTATATCTTTATCTATATCTATATCTATATCTATATCTACATCTATATCTATATCTATATCTATATCTATATCTATATCTATATCTACATCTATATCTATATCTATATCTATATCTATAGCAATATCTAGATCTATGTCTATATCTATATCTATATGTATGTCAATGTCTACATATTTATCTATATGTATTTTTATATCTAAATTTATATTTATATCCATATTTATATCCATATTCATTTTCCCTGATTTCATTGGAAACTATTCCTCGGAGTTTTCGTCTCTTAATGTGAATTTATGGTCCACGCGGTTGTATGATAAAATACAATGGAGCGCATGAGTCAATAGCGGGATGATTTTTGTTGAGTTTTAGCTGCGGAATTGTTTATGTTATTGTCGCTAAATACGGGATGGAAGCTGCCTTCGCTGCTTTTTTTTGGGTCGCACACAATGAACAGTGGCGCCCAGGCTTCTGCCGGGCCCCATCCCGCTACCGTCGTGCCCGGCAGATGCCCTGGCAAGTAAAAAAAAAAACCCAACCCCCCCAGTGTAACTAAGGGGTTTGTCCGATATGTGGGAGGGGTTTACGACATGACGCGCATCCTTTCGCTAGTTTTGGAGTTCGCACTTGCGACCTTCAAAACTCGCGACAGGATTACTTCTCACATCGGCAATGCCAGTGTCAGTTTCGTCCACTTCGCCCTCGAAGTTGGCGAAGTCCGACTTCGAGGGCGTGGGTACAGTTGTAAATTTTTTCCGTTTTCGCTCGCACGATGAAAAACATGGGCACCGATGTCATGTCGTTTTCGACTATGGACAGCGGCGTCTTTCCGTTTTTTACTCTGGACACCGCCGTCAGTTCGTTTTTGACTATGGACACCGCTGCTTTATCTGGCGAAACGATGGGCACCGGAGCATTTGTGCCCAACACATTTTTATCCATTTAAACCGCTTTCAAACCCTACCCCATATTACACTCGGGGTTTAGGGTTTTCTTTTTGCGCGGGCTCCTGCTGGGCCCCGCGGTAGCGGGGCCCAACAGATTCCCTTTCAACGCATGGGGTGTTTCGGACCCCACACTCAAAAATATCGCAAACCTTTGTGAGAAAATTCACAAACCCCTCAATAGAGGAGTTTGTGACTTTTCTCTCATGTTGACGATGCCAGCATGTTGTCGCTAGATGGCATGCGGCGTCAACATAGTGTGTACATTCGGATATAGCTCATTTGTTTGCATGCTCGCTAGATATAGCGTTAATAAAGAAGCGAAAAGTTTTGAAATTGGATAGGGCGTAGTTAATGTGAGAAACGAGGATATAGCGATAGATATGGAGAATTCTGTGGATATATGGTCACTCCCCCATTAACAAATCGAGCCATATACAGTAACTTAAATCATGAGTGTGCCGTATCCGTAGCCTCCGACTGTTACGCCGAGCAGAACTTAGGTGGTTCACAGGGATGAAATGCGGGAAGAAAGACGATTCGGGTGTTTGGGACAAATGGATAATTTGTATTAGGCAGTAGGTGTACTTCAATGACAAGCTTCGAGTGCGTCAAGCACATATACAATGCCAAGAATGGGAATGAGGCATGTCGGGTCATTGACATTCGATACGAGTGACGCGTGCGAGGTCACGCCGTGAGTGGCCGATTCAAAAAGCTCCGCCGAGAAGTCGGGGGGCTTCGAGAATATCGCGAAGCTTCTTCGTAAAAGTCTGGCGTCGTTGAGAAGTCAGCTGAACGACTATCGAAATATTGACATGGTTCACGACACTTCTGTTGACCTTTCTGGAAAGTGGTCTAAGTTGTCAGAAACTTCTGAAACGAAACACCGGAGGTCAAGGCAGTTTGCCAAAATGCCCTTGGTCGGGTGGCGTTAAATTCCGGAAGTCATCGCGCGGTGGGCCGTGAATGTAATGATAGCAATGCCCACTCACGAAGTTTAGGGACTCGTGTATGTCAGGGCCGTAACACTGCCCCCCCCCTTTTCGCCGGGACGTCTCGGCACGCTAGCAGACGTAGGCCGGTGACGACGAAAGTAGCCGTCGTTTAGATCATCGACGTCTCGGAGGTTGTCGTAGGGCTCCCAGCCGTTGTGCGCGGCGTCGTAGCCGTGAAACTTGACCAGTTACTCGGTCGGTTTTCCACCGCGTCGGTGTTCGAGGATATCTGCGATCGCATACTCCGTATCCCCGTCCACTTGTACAGGTGGTGGAGGTGCAACGTCTTTGCTGGCCACCGGCAACTTGACCTTCATCCATCTTAACCACATCTAATTTGCCGCCCTCTTCCCAGCCTCGCTCCCCTCATTCATGAGGAGCCCATTATGTCCAAGGGGAACTGGGACTCACTCAACCCTCACCTTTAAGTACTCACTCCTCTCCTCTCATCTGTCTTGCGGGGCATGTTGCAGCCTTTGAGCACATACCTTGCCCAATGTTGCTCGTAGGGGCCCATGATAGCTGCAGATCTCCAACCTTGCAAGGTTGGCGGAAGAGGTTTTGTCAGTGGGATAGAGTTCCCCACTACCTGAAATGGTGCCTGCACTAGCTCTTCTAAGAGTAGGATGGGCTCTTGTCTAAGTCGTCACCGGAACACACTTTGGGGTGGTGTGTGCAAGGTGCGGTTGGGATTTAAATCCTCAGTGGCGTAGGCCGAAAAGATGAAATAAACTAAGAAAAACGCACAAGAATTCAGAACTTGCATGGTAGATGCCAGTCGTACCTCACAGCTGCCTTGCGAATCATTGTTGTGCATTGGCACAACCGTGCAAATGTCAGCCAGGCTTCGGAGATTGCTGTTTTTTTTGTTTCCCAATCTTTTACGCAGGCTTGTATCCTGGTTCGTTGGGAAAGCTGCATTTACTTCATCTGTGCACAATGCTTGTCTTCCAAAAAGTCCGTCATGATGAAAAGGATTGAGCGGGTGCACATGAAGAGGGGATAATGTCAAATGGCCATGGGACGTCCTCAAATCCTAAACCGTTGGACAACGTGAGCCTTCCAGGGGCCGAGGTCAAGAATCCGAGTGAAAACTAAGGATAGCCACCGGACGTACGACTTCCGCCATTGCGCTTGGAAGAAAATATACTAAACCGGACATTGTGCAGGTTTTGAGGACAACAAGGTCAAAGCGACATTATGCCAAAAAAAAAACTCCTCAAGCTTTGTGTCCTCGTCCGTGTCTGCTATTCTTCTAGTTTTAAGTAACACTTTATGTGGCACACGTCACATGTTGTGCTCTCAATGTGCCGCGGCTTCAAGCACTTGAAACCACAAAGATTCCACACTCTGCATCCACTGGCACATATTGAACTCAATACCTACTTATGGAATCACTCATTTTCACTTCACAAGGTATTGATTTGTTAAATAATCTTTTCTAGAAACAGTTAGTGAGACTCTCCTGTTGGATTCAACAGATTCAAGGGAATTCATGGCTCCAGGTTTTGGACCCGCGAGACCTGGAATCACGAATCCAAATCCAGCCTGAGATTTGCAAATCAGATTTGGCCTGCACCCTTACCGTGCCCTGGTTGATACCTTGCCTTCATCCGCTCCCCTGCCTATGCCACTACCACACAGCACCCTGCTGAAGACATAACAGGCTTGACGACTGTTCTCTATTCCTGCCCATTTTCATCCTTTCTTGCAGGCTTGTTGCCCTGCCCACGATCCTCTCCTTGTCAGTGCCCACGATTCCTGTTTTCTCTCCCCGCTTCCTCCTTCTCCCCTTCTTTCTCTTTCTCTATCTCTGGCTGCCTTGTGGTTGTTCTCCATGGGTTGTTGGGCTGCAGGAGTGTGAGCCTCCAGACTCATTGTTCCCGCATCATGGACATGAGCTGGCAGTTTCACGGCTGGAGAGGTTCGCTTGAGGCATCCATACTTGCTTCTAGCATTGTTTTGAAGTTGTTAACACTTGGATATTTTCTGTTACTACCCCTCGTTCAGTCCTAGGTCGTTCTTTCTCCGACCTGCCCCGTTGGGCCACGAATTTCAGGCTCTGAGGGAGACATACATCTCCTTGTGCGCTCGCTGACAGGCGTTTCCGTGTTTTGCTCGAGCTGAGCTGAGCTATCCGCGTGCTACGCCAGATTCATGCACCGCATGATTATTTGTGTGGTGACTGTTGTCGCGCTGACAGTGATATGTTCCATGTCACGTGTTTCGATGTGGCATAAACCTGTTCCAGTGCAACAGCCGCACCAGCTATACCGTAGCCTGCTCTTGCACATCTCTCTCTTAATACAGATCATACTTCATGCAATACTGTGTATTTGAACTACCCTTGCGCGAGAGGCCTCGGAGGTGTGGCCCGATAGGGTTCTGGCAACAGAGCTCATTCTCATCGCATTTGATTCAAACATTCAACATTATACTGTCTCGATCCCATCCCTCTCGCTAAGTCTCTTGTCTTGGTCTCCCATTCACAGCTCTTGAGAGCCCATGCCCCTCACAGCTCTCGAGAGCCCCCGCTCCTCACACTCTTAAGAGGTCCCAGTACCACTCACGACTAAGTGTCGCGTGCTTCCCCTCTCAAATCCGAGGAGCTCTCGCTCTCAGCTCATTCCAACTTCCACTCTAACTCTCACCTCCCCTCATCAACTCCCACCTTATTTTGACATGGATAAGGTAACATATCAATCATGAAGAATGTGTACATAAGCATGAAAGCACGGGCAACAACTTACTAGTGCGTTCGTGTGGTTGTTGCTTGGGGTGTGGGGATTTACCCTTTCGTGGTTCATGCAATCCACGGAGAGCGACTTCTCTGGATATCCATTGATTGGCCGGAAGCTTCTTTGTGGAAAGAAGGCTCCTTGCGGGCTCCACAATCAGGGACCTTTACTGCTGACCATCAATGCTCGGGAATCCCCCTCCCTCCCTTCTCAGTGTTCCTTGCCTCATAACCTTTGCGAAGTTCTGTTTTTGAGTCGACATGATGTTAACGACATCACGTCGGCATGAAAATTGGACCTTCATATGAGAAATCAACTTTCTGCTCCAAATGACGTGGTCGAACTGACCACATCAGTAAACACAGTTTCATTTCATGACCCAATTCTGCTTTAATCACGTTGGAGATGTCCTCCAGTAGGGGCAATGTGGAAACGATCTCTGAAATTCGGGGAATACAAAGATGGTGTAAAGACTAGGGACGAAGCATAAATGATTCTGAAAACTAGGGGCACTTTGACTATAATCAGCCCAAACAAGGGGCTTCTTTGTAATCTCCCGTTTGTGAAACCTCTTCTTTCATCATGATGGAGAAAGAATATTGCAATAATCAATCTTCAATAAGGAATTTCTTGTAAGTGCGAGTCACCAGGTCGTATCGATTGAATGATCCAGGGAAGAGTCTTGGATTATGGGGACGCTAACAGTTCACCGTCGGTGATGTAAGAATCTCACTGAACCCTATCATCTAGAGAAAGGAGAAGTCGTAATACTCATCTGTGGCAGAAATCTCAATGAACCTTCACCTCATTGTAAACATGTATTTGAATCCACAATCATCTTGGATGGTTACAGTGATGAAATGCTACCACAAATTCGATGGATTTTGTTTTATCTTCCTTTGTTTTTTAACCTGTGATGTACATATTCAAAGATATGTTTTGGGGATGCCTGGTGATGAATGAGCTTGTAGATCAGAGGAGATACTATTCATCAAGGTCCAGTCCACCGAAGTGGGGATTCTTGAGGTCAATACCACGTTCCCATCATGAGCAAGGTGCTCTTGAGGAACCTGTACGTCAAGTCTTGCCTTCATAAGAAGAAGGACGGACCGATAAGATACCCACCATATCCAAAATTTAAGCTATCGCGGGTGCTAAAAATGGAACCGGATACCCAGACTACTTTCAATTTGGGTCCGCGTATCCGAGTCCGACACATTTGACACGGCATGCCACACCATGTAAAATTAATAACCGGATACCCACAACGAATTCAGCCGAATAGTAGACACTTGACGAACGAGACCTAGTCTTAATCCTGCAGCACGTGTGCAACACTGTTTGTCTTACTTGCCTACAATGTTCACCTGACCATTCGGTTACTTGGACCACAGTCGATGACGACAACTCCGCTGACCATCGCGATTGGTCGGACCATCGACGACGGCCGAACGCGTGGTTCATCGGTCACCGCCACGCACATCACGCATTGCGGCATACCCTTGCTGACTGTGTGAAAGGACGCCAGTTGAACGTAAAAACCCACCGATGTAACCGGTGAGTTCGTGATTGTTTGCACAACTTGCGCGATAGGGCCAGACATGTCGACGAGTGACATGGACCCGATGTCCGTAGACTGCACACAACCTCCGATGCTCGGTTGGGGAGACATCGAACACAGTCGACGCGGTCCATGGGGTGTGGACATTCCCTGTCCGCCCAAACCAACATGCGACGAGGCCGAGGCTGCCTGGCGCCAGGTAAAGGTTCAGTGGGACGCCATGTATGATCATGCGCCGCCGAGTCCTCACGCCATGTATTGGATCATGGGTGTGCGGGCTCCAAGTTGCCGCCCACTGTACGCCCAAAGTGATTGGCAGCCGTGGGTGCAGATGCATCCCATGACATTGTCGCGTATGTGACACCATGGTTTTTTCCTCATATCTTGTCATGTGTGAATCATTAGATGCCCATAAATATCAACTTCTCAATAGGCCATTCAGCATTCATTGGCAACAAAGACATAGAAGTACGTGGTGCCACATATTTGGGTACAGTATTGCAGTTGTGTCATTTTTAATCATGTGGTGCCCATTATTGTTGTCTGAAACCAGACGTAGACACAGTGCAAAAGAAGACTACAGTGAACATGGCTGTATAAAGGTTGAAGCCGGGTATGTGTGCACATACAAGGGGTGCAAAATAATACTTAAACAGGCATGCACTGTCCAGGAATCCCACTAACTAACCAGTTTTGAAAGGAGGGTGGTAGTGAACAAATCCATGCCATGACCTCACATGCAGGGTAGAGTTGGCCTACATGACATCCTGGCATAGGAATGCCGTAGGCTCGTGCAAAGCATGGATCGTCCATGACTTCTTCTAATGCATCGTAGAAGACATCACCAAAGGGATCAATGACCTCCCCACATGAATCTGCTTCCTCCATGCTGTCTTCCACCTCCTGGCCTTTGTGGCAGGGGCACATGTACATCTTAGTGATGTGTCTTGACTTGTTGCTTTCCCACATCCTTGAAATAAAATATTCTACTACCGGCTAAATTCGGATAAAAATTAATTACCCTTGGGCTCGACCCTGTTGTATAATTAGGTTCTCCCCATGTAGCCAGTGTGTAGAAATTCCTTCCAAAATAAGTTCTGAAAATAAGCGGCCTCAATCAATGCTCGCACGAAGCTCTCAAAGGGGGAAAAGCAAGCAAAATATACCCTAATCACTTGATTTTGGTCGTTAACATTTCTGAATTTAAGAGACCCATAATTCCTTGAGGCCTTGTAGCCAGTGTGTGAAAATTCGGCCACAGTTGTTTGAAATAAACCAAAACAATTTCCTTTGCAAATGACTATATGAATTTAGGCGGCAGTATGGTAAGTTCCACTGATCCCAACTACCAAACCAGTCACAAATGAGAGCTTAGACTCTGTTGTGCAGTCCATGGCAAGGATGTCTCTGGTGTATTGTTGAATTTGATGAAAGAGAATGAGCACAATGCCCCTGGAGTTCTTCTTATACAACCCTGTGGGCACGAGGTGTTGTTTGTTTGTAGGAAAAATGATTCTGAATCCACTGTCCATGACACACACGTGCAAGTTGACTACAACCTATGTCAAGGAACGTGACAACATGAAATTTCTACCATAGCCAAGGGCCCTACTGAGGTTGGCCACATGCTATCTGGCCCGCCCTCTTCACTTGGTAAGAGTTACGTTGACCTTGACCGAGAGGGGGGGAAATCACGTTGGGGCCCTTCAGGTGGCACACCCCTCTTCTGCACACCATGGACACAGCACGCAGACAAGTGTTGAGCAACACGTAAATGAGGTGATGAATTGAGCACACGGAGTATTGGACATGTTTACGTACCACAAACCCCCTCGTTGTCCTCCTTGTCGTAGTAGTCCTCTGGCACATCATCCCACCCGCCATGTGGCATCCTTTGAGTGGCAATCTGTTGGTGGGTGTAGCCGAGGGTCTATTGTCTGCGTCTCATGTCGACCTCCTCGCTGATCCACTGGTACGGTTCAGGAGCTTCTGGATCGGGGTCCTCATCCAGGATGAAGCGTCCTGGGTCGTAGACCTCCTCCTGTGCACTGTCGTACGTTGGATACTGCTCTGGGTCATATTCTCGGTTGTCGTCGTCCGAGACGTTGATTGTCTCCTGCTGCGGACCAGCACCAGCAGCCTCGGTCGGTTCTTGTTCTTCTGCTGCTGCAACTGCTGCTGCTGCCTCTACTACCTCTGCTTCTGCCTGGGTGCCACTTGTTGGCCATCGCCCGGCATATGCCTCCGCGTGCAGTGCAACTTCTGCTCTCTCTAGCCGCTTCCGCAACGCTGCTTCTGCTGCGGCCGCTGCGGGTGCCATGGCCGCTGGGTTGCTGCACTTGGACACGGTGTGGCCACGCAGGCCACAACGCCAGCAGATGTTGTTTGCCTTCCAACACTCCTCACGGTCCAACCGCTTGCTCTGTGGCCTACCATGTCCACGATGTGGACCTGGCTACGTCCAAGTAACCCCCTCCAACGGGGTCAACATGACTGGGTCCACACCCGGCATGGGGTTGTTGTACGCGCGACAAAACGCCATCTTCGTGAGGCCAAAGTCACACAGTGGCTCTGGTGGCTGACCGCCACCAAGGAGCACTGCGTAGGCATGCACACAGAGTTGTCCCCACTCCTTCCAGGCGCCACAGGTACAGGACCTTGAGGCGATGTCGACGCGCTGGATGTGGTTGGACGCCCCACGGACCGTTGCCATGTGCCGCCCCTCGGTGACGTCGTACCCGTTGGACATGACAGATGCGTTCAACAACCGAGCCTCTGGATTAGGGGCCAGGTCTCCCTTGCATGCCCGGGCCTCCTTCCTGCGGTCTGCCATGAGGCGCTGTACCCACACAAAAAGAGACACGAAGCAGTAAAACGGGTACAGCTTCCGGACTTCAATGATGCGCGCGTTCAACGACTCAAAGGCGTTAGAAGTAGTATGTCCACCATGACCAATAGGGAAGTAGACACGTGTCCACCGCTCCAGAGGGATGCCACCCACACCGCTGTTTCCAAACAGGTACACAACACAGCGCATATACTGCCTCCTCATGATCTCCTCACAAAGTTGGAACTCTACGTGGGTCAACGCGTGCGCCAGACGGCAGCACCAAAACCCAGCGCGCTTGCCATAACACTGACGGGCATTCTACCGCAGGTGCCACGCGCAGGAAGTGTGCGTGGCACCTGGCAGCTTACTGGCCACCGTGTTGATCAAGCCCTTCTCTCGGTTGCTGATGACGGCTGTGCCCTGCTGTGCTGCGGAAGGGAAGGCGATGGCCAGGTGGAAGCAGAATCACATCCAGTGCTCTTCGTTTTCAGTGGGCACTAGAGCCCACGCCATGGGCACTGCATGGTCATTGGCGTCCAAGTACTGCGCCACCAGGAGCGTCTGCTTGTGGCCGTTCTTGAGGAAGGTCCCTTCCATCGTCACGATGAGACATGAGTGTTGAAAACCGAGGACTGTAGTGCCAGGAGCCACAAAGGTCTGGTGGAAAATGCTGCCATCTATCGCCTCAGCGACTGCGTGCGCGTTGTGGTCGACTTTTGTCAGTTGCAATGCACAATCCACAGCATTGAGTGAGAGACGTAAACCCTACGAACCAAGGGAAAAACAAAACATCAGCCCGACGACATGTACCTCTTGCGTGTACACGGGGAAAAGGGACCACGACGTCGTCCGCGAGCCTAGGAGCTTTTCCTGTGCCGCCACCTTTGTGCGGTAGAGAGTCCCGTGGTCGACATCCTTGCCGGTCGCTTTCTTCACGACTGCCTCGAGGCTGGTGACGTCCGTGCATGGGTTCTTCTGCAACGTGGCAACGATATGGCGGGACACCCACTTGACGGTCTTCGCCGGATCTCCACGACCGGTACCAGCTCCAAGGACACAGTGGTGTCCGTCCCTCCACTCAGACACTTTGACCAACCCACTTTGAGTGCACACGTGGGTGCGCAAAATCCACGGGCAATCTTTCTCCTTAAACTGCGAACAACGAGCTGTGAACCTGGTGGGCTTGCTGCGCAACCACTGCTCGTTCATGCAGTTTTTGATGAGGTAGTCGTCGACGGCCCGACGACACTCGCCCATGTCCTTAAACTCCATGCCTCTCGGGAAGGCGCCATCGACCTTGGTACGTTTTGGTGCTTGTTTACCTGGCTCATCGTCCGAGGACACTGCAAAAAAAAACCAAGAATGAAATCACACATGGCACATACTGAGTGAAAGGACGTAAACCCACGAACAAAGGACGAGTAGACACGGGTCGAGCTAGCACAGGGTGTTTTACCCTGCAGTGGTTCGTCCCCTGAACGGCCTAGCCGTAGCTTAGGGTCGGGAGGCTTCTCTGGCGAAGATAGGATGACGACGACTTCAGTGTCCAACCTTGCATTAAAAATCAGGCGACGGGCAGAAGGGGGGAGGAGACACCTGGCTCATCGAGAACAGGGCGTGCTAAGGAAGGCGGTGGGGACCCGAGGGTGCGGTCATGAGACTGCCTGCAGCCCCGCCTATGGGACGGGGACCACCGCAATTGTGCAGCCATAGTGTCTGAAACTGGGTACAGAATGTGAATCCTGACAACTTAAAACAGAGGATACCCACGAGTCGGCTCACCTGGGTGTAGGACGTCCTCAGCCATACTCGGCACCGTACTGAGGCAGTGCACGGTGTCGGAATGAGTACGACGGAGCCGTAACAAGCACTGCTAGGTCCAACCCGTTGGCTAGGACAGAACGAAGGGGAGGGGGGGGGGTTGGACACAGGGAATCCACATTCTGCGTGGCACATGTTGCACCTGAACGCGTGCATGCCCGACTGTCAGCGTCACGGACCGTTGCGTCCATCGAACGTTCCGCAAACGCCAAGGACACGTGCACGCCAGCTGGACGCGTTGGGCTCCGGTCTACGTCGTGCATGCGACCTCCGACAGGTGAAGGTGGCGCATGTGTAGACTTACGAGGACTAACGTACAAGAATACACTACCCCCTGGCAAAAAGACTCCGAAAACACGTATCACTTCGCTTTCCGACACTATTTTGTAATGTTTGCTATATTACAACTTACGGCGGCAATCCGACCACCGTGTACACGACTATCATTATAAAGATCACATCATGTTCTATGGAGCGGGCGAATATGTTAATATTTTATACGTACTTTCCGGCAAAACAATGACGGCATACCCATCTCCCCAAAAAAGCAACGGGATACCCATATGCGTTTGCTATTTTTAAGAGTCTGGGTACGCCGTGATCAGCCACATTACTCATGGGCATGCCGTAATTATTTTATAGTACCCCAGGTATGGCGTGTCTGATTTTCGACCCATGGGTATGCCAGCTTAATAGTGCGCGCGGTCTGGGTATCCGAGCTATTTCGCCCTAAGAAGAATTTAAAGACAATCTAAGTGACGAACAGTTTACCAAACGTCAAACATGTATGTAGAAGCAAGGTGCGTAAATTGTGTAGTCTAGCAAGGACCCAACCCAAAAAACGTTCTCAAGGGGGATCATGTGAATCATTGATTGTAGACAGGACGTTGCCAACACAATTGTGTCAAACCTCAGACATGTAGCCATGGGTGTTCTTTTTTAGCATGTCAATAGGCATTGCTGCGTTTCGAAGTAAGCCGACTCAGGCGAAACCACAAGTAGCTGTTTGAGCTTCATGCATGACCTCATCGAAGTATTGCCATTCAACATGAATCGACGACTAGGAGCACTAAAGACACCATAAACAACAGGTTAGAGCTTGTGTTTACCTCGATTTAGCCAACGAGGACACCAACAAACTTCAACACGAGCACGAAGGGAGAATAACAAGTCCATTGTCACCTTGTTGAGCAACAGTGTGGAGGATGCTACTCAGTCGAATCCAAACTAGTGAATGCTACTCCGTCTAACCCTAATGACCCCGTCATCACATCATTATGGAAGGCTTTCCTGAGCATGAGGAACACAAACTTTACGAGTGTGTTCTCTGTTATTTTGTTGGATTAGAACAAGCAAGAAGGCCACCACTCATGTCATCAACTGATTAGACAAGAGCTATCTACATTCTCTAGGAACACATACAACACAAGTATCAGGGGCTTAATTGCAGACAAATTTGCGCTCTGACCTCCACACTCTTCTTTACACTATGAACCAACCAACAACCTCATTCGGCATTTTAGCAAAAGGAATCCCAAGCTAAGAACATTCAGAGAGGAAGCACATGTGAGTTACGTAGTCAGGTTTGTCATCCTAACAAGTGGAGGCATAAACATTGATCACGAGTAAGGACCATGCTCTTTCCACATCACAGCTCGAGGACATAATACTCACCAATGTGAAATTCACGACTATTCCATATCAGTTTGCACTTTTCTCCTTGATGACGCTTTGTAAAGCAGTCAAAACATGTGTTATTAGGACACATGTTGTGGCGTGAGTGAGTGTGGTAATACGCATTCTAGAAACTTCTCACATGGTTGGAATCTCTCGAAAGAAACGCTGGACACGTGTATCAAACCGTTTTGCAAGCTCCTGCAATTCACGAAGGAGCATTTATAAGAGACATGATCCACCCTCACATGTGCGAGACTTGAAGATGAGAGGGTAGAAGGCGGGGGAAGTTAGGGAGGGCATGTGCGGGGCGGCGAGGAAGGGGAGGCGGAGGGAGGAAAGGGGTTGAGAAAGTAAATGTGAGTGAGGGTGAGGGTGAGGGTGAGGGTGAGGGTGAGGGTGAGGGTGAGGGTGAGGGTGAGGGTGAGGGTGAGGGTGAGGGTGAGGGTGCGGGTGAGGGTACGGGTGAGGGTGAGGGCGAGGGCGAGGGCGAGGGTGAGGGCGAGGGTGAGGGCGAGGGTGAGGGCGAGGGTGAGGGCGAGGGTGAGGGCGAGGGTGAGGGCGAGGGTGAGGGCGAGGGTGAGGGCGAGGGTGAGGGCGAGGGTGAGGGCGAGGGTGAGGGCGAGGGTGAGGGCGAGGGTGAGGGCGAGGGTGAGGGCGAGGGTGAGGGCGAGGGTGAGGGCGAGGGTGAGGGCGAGGGTGAGGGCGAGGGTGAGGGCGAGGGTGAGGGCGAGGGTGAGGGCGAGGGTGAGGGCGAGGGTGAGGGCGAGGGTGAGGGCGAGGGTGAGGGCGAGGGTGAGGGCGAGGGTGAGGGCGAGGGTGAGGGCGAGGGTGAGGGCGAGGGTGAGGGCGAGGGTGAGGGCGAGGGTGAGGGCGAGGGTGAGGGCGAGGGTGAGGGCGAGGGTGAGGGCGAGGGTGAGGGCGAGGGTGAGGGCGAGGGTGAGGGCGAGGGTGAGGGCGAGGGTGAGGGCGAGGGTGAGGGCGAGGGTGAGGGCGAGGGTGAGGGCGAGGGTGAGGGCGAGGGTGAGGGCGAGGGTGAGGGCGAGGGTGAGGGCGAGGGTGAGGGCGAGGGTGAGGGCGAGGGTGAGGGCGAGGGTGAGGGCGAGGGTGAGGGCGAGGGTGAGGGCGAGGGTGAGGGCGAGGGTGAGGGCGAGGGTGAGGGCGAGGGTGAGGGCGAGGGTGAGGGCGAGGGTGAGGGCGAGGGTGAGGGCGAGGGTGAGGGCGAGGGTGAGGGCGAGGGTGAGGGCGAGGGTGAGGGCGAGGGTGAGGGCGAGGGTGAGGGCGAGGGTGAGGGCGAGGGTGAGGGCGAGGGTGAGGGCGAGGGTGAGGGCGAGGGTGAGGGCGAGGGTGAGGGCGAGGGTGAGGGCGAGGGTGAGGGCGAGGGTGAGGGCGAGGGTGAGGGCGAGGGTGAGGGCGAGGGTGAGGGTGAGGGAGAGGGTGAGGGAGAGGGAGAGGGAGAGAGATGGAGAGGGATAGGGAGAGAGAGAGAGAGGGAGAGGGAGAGGGTGAGGGAGAGGGAGATGGAGAGGGAGCGGGAGAGGGAGAGGGAGAGCAGGAGAGAGAGGAAGGGAGGGGGAGAGGGGAGGAACAGTGACAGGGACAAGGAGAGGAAGAGTGCACAACGGAAGAGGGAGAGGCAGCAAAAAGAAGAGGGAGAGGGAGAGGGATTTAAGGAGGGGGAGGGACAGGGAGAAGGAGAGGGAGATGGGGAGAGGGGGAGGGAGCGGGAGAGGGATAGGGAGAGGGAGAGGGAGAGGTAGGAGAGGGAGAGGGAGAAGTAGAGGGAGAGGGAGAGGAAAGAGGACAAGGACATGGACATGGACATGGACAGGGACAACGACAAAGAGACAGCTACAGGGAGAGGGAGAGGCAGAGGAGGTCGTGGGAGAGGGAGAGGGTGAGGGAAAGGGAGACGGGGAGGGAGAGTGAGATTCGGTGGGAGATGGAGGAGTGGAAGAGCGAGGGGAAGTGGTAGTGGTACAGAATGAGAGGCAGAAGGAGAAGGAGAGGAAGAGGGAGAGTGAGACTGAAAGGGAGAGAGACAGGGACGGGGACATGGACAGGTACAGGGACAAGGAAAGAAAGAGTGAGCAAGAACCAGAGGGAGAGGCAGGCAAAGAGGAAGAGGGAGTGGGAGAGGGAGAGGATAGCAAGAGTGTGAGAGGGGCCTGGAGATGCAGAGAGATTGGGAGAGGGAGAGGCATGGCAAGGAGTGACATGGACGGGTTGAAAGAGGAGGGGAAGAGGGAGAGGGAGGGGAAGAGGGAGAGAGAGAGAGAGGAAGAAGAATAAGGATAGAGAGAGGGAGAGGCAAAGGGAGAAGGAGAGGAAGAAGGAGAAGTGAAGAGGTAGATTTAATCAGGTCACTTGTGTACACTACAGAACCGGTGTATTAAGTTAATACACAGGTTTGCTGTTTACACCATTAACAAAATACATTGAAGTACCTTCCTAGGAAGTTTCATGTGTTGAAGTTCTGTTGTTTGCATACAAAGGAAACCTTCTGAGTATTTGTGCAAACAAATCAAACAAACATGAATGTATGTCCTTTGGACGTGCTTGTGTCCCAATATTCTTCACGTGATTCTTTCAAAACGTCCTTGCTGCAGCCCGTCTGTTCTGCATACGAGAGTATTCACTTTTTCCTCCAGACCTGTTGGGTGTCTTGGGGAGGTGTAAGCGGGGCGTGTTTCGGAGTGATGCCTAACTTTGTGTACTAATGTATTGTATTTCATTTTTGTCTTCCTTTCAATGTCTCTCTCCATCCCTCTGTTGTTCTCTGTGTCCATACACTAGTGTCCTTTTTTAACCTCCCCAGCTACACTGTTCGATGCACATCGCGGATAAACTTCCCTTTTTACTTTTTTTCCTTTCATTCGGGTGGGGGGAACCTGTGGGAGTTCTTGATGTGGGGACCCCCCCCAAACGTGAAAAGTGTATTGGCAAAGTGAAGCGGGTGGTGCAGCTCATGGACACTGCAGAAAACACATTACTGAATTCATTGCAACAACACCATTGGCAATTAGCAGCCATCAATTGATGTATCCGTTGACCCTTAATGAACACGTTGGGTGAGAAAGCGCATTTTTGGAATCTCAATTTGCGCATTCGCATGTACGGTATATTCCCACATAAGTTGGTGAATGCGATCGAGCCCCCCCACCTAAACCCCTCGAGTGTATTGAAGAAGTGTGGCTGGGCGTGCATTAGAATGACACCATTCTTTGGAAACTAGTGTACACATCTCATTGAGCCTTGTGACGTCATTTTTGCTTCTCTCCGTCCATACACTACTGAGTGTATAGATGTGGGGATTCCCAAAAAAATTGAAAGTGTATTGGCACAGTGAAGCAGGTGGTGTAGCTGATAAACACCCCAAAATGTACATTACAGTCTTCACCTCAGTTCAATCACTAGCAATTGTAAGCCGTCAATTGATGTTTATCTTGGACTTTCATTAACCGCTGTGAGTGAGAATGCACATTCTGGATTCTCAACAGTCTATTCGCTCATTTTCTGGAGAATGCGACCAAGTCCCCCCCTTCCCCGCCCCCCCCCCCCCCCC